>VDFB02324104.1:34953-244831 GCA_007258455.2 Sequoia sempervirens | reverse complement strand
TCCTATTTGGGATGAATTTCCCTTTGGTCATGATGATGTTCAAATCAAAGAGCACAATGTAAGCCATGAGGATACTATTGAAGGAGCTAATTGTGGGAAGTTTGATGATGATCTTGAACACAAATCTGATTTATCAATGCATGAAGCTGATTGTAAGCAAAGTTTCGAAGAACTAGTGGAGTTTAATCCTCATCATGATATTGAGCATTTTCAGCAAGTTGGAGGAGGAAGACAAGAGTCTTGGAGCAGCTATGGAGGCATTGATGACAAGAAAGGGAGTTCTGATTTTGGCATGCAACCTAACAACTATACACCATCCTTGCATGCTTATGATTGGAAAGGTCAATCCTTGGTGTTCATTGAAGATGAAGTGCAAGCTCTATCCAGATTTGAAATACTTTGCTGGAAGGCTCAAATTGAAGAGAGACATGAAGGAGTTAGGAATGGAGTCACTCTCCCTAATCTGCAGCTAATCAAAGATTCATTGGAAACATTGAAACAAAAGTTCTTACACGTCATTAGAGATCGAAACTATGCCCTCGAGTTTGCAAAGGCGACTATTAGTGCGTTCAAAGAAAGGGAGAGAAAGGTTGATGAACTTCCTCTTGAGCTTGAATCAACAAAAGATATGTTAGAAAAAACTCAAATGGCACTAATGGAGGTAGAAGATCAGCTAGCTGATTCCAAACATCTTAGGGTGCAAGAGAATGAACAAAGAGCTGAAGAAATCAAACAAGTGATTGATGAGCTTGATAGTCTTCAAGAGGAGTTTAACTAAGAGGATTTTCCACAAAAATCAGAAGTTACAAGTGTAGAGTTTGATCAACAAGTTGGATTTGAACGAGAAAAAGGAAATGATTTTCATATTCTTGATAACCCTCTCTTTGAAGTGGGTGTAGAGCTAACTTATGATAACCCTCTCTTTGTGATGGAAGATGAAATATCTAGTGTCAATGGCAAGATATGGGATCTTGGTGGAGTGTCCAAGCATGAGATAAAATGTGGCTCTCAACTTATTGATGATTTGAGAACAAATCATGAGGTTGAGCCAATCTTTGTGATTGATAATCTTCCAGGAAGGTTGCTTGATCAAATGCATAAGTGGGGTTGAGGATGAAGTTTCCACATGGGAAGTGTCGGATCATGGTGACTTCCACATCTTTGACATCAAGGTGTTATCAAAACATGGTTTGGTAGCTGTTGAAAATTTCATTATAGCAGCAAGGAAAGGAGATTTTAGGCTTGTTACTTATGAAGTTTGGGAGAAAGTACCAAAGCAGGATGTCTACATGTTTGGCAATCCATCCCTTGGGTTGAGTGATGCTTTAACTTATACTAATCCCTTTTGGGGATTGGGTTTGAAGACAATTGCTCCATGCTCCATAGTTGTTGAAGCTTTCATGGATAGGCTACATGGGTTTACCCAAGAAGTCACTAACTTCTTGGATATGCATTTTGTTTTAGATAGCACTTGGAGATGTGATGTGTACTTTTCTCGGTATGTTGGGGATCATTCTTGGTTGGATATCCATGTCTGGGATTCTCAACATGGATTGATGGAGCTTATTGAGTATGGTAAGAAGGATCCTTGGAAGGATAAGGATCAAAATTTCAGAACTTATGGTGCTGTCCCCTTCCTTACCAGCCAATTGGTGGTTCCAATTGTTTGTCAACAAATAGATTGGAAATAAATTTTAAGTAAGGGTTGGAGAAATGAACAGATGGTTACTCTTGGGAGTGTTCCTTGGCAAAGAGTGGGTTAGATTTCTAGTCTTGAGCTTGTTGTTTGGTTGCATGATAACCATCTCACATTTTGGGTTGCTCTCATTCAGGAGAGTTGGCACATTATTCCTTGTCAAGGAAGTAGAGGGTTTCAATTGGAGATTGCTTTGGAGTGTTATCTAGCCACTCATGAGTTGTTAGGGTGTAACATAATGCTCATACTTGGGAGTTCCTTTGGCACTGCTGTTATCCCTTGTGTGGAGCGCATAAATTTAATTGTACCTCATTGATCCCAGCTTTGAACAACAGTGATTATTTGTTTCTTCAAACCTTTCAAACTCGAAGAGTTCATCTTATGAAGGTTTATGATGCAAATTTTGATAGTTCATTCTGTGAATCTTGGAGTTGGAACAATTAGAGTTTTCAGAAGTCTTCATAGTTGTGTATGGTATTATGATGATGAGCTAGTTGAACTCTTGCTAAGGATGGTTTTCCTCTTAGCAAGAAGATTGGAGGGAGTCACTTTTGCAGCCGTGGCTCTGCTTGACACCATGAGGAGATATGCTGAGTATGGTTTTGGGTTGAGCAGACTTTCCTTCTTATTGCCTTAGATCGTGTTAGGTAGTGGGATTATAGATATGGACTTCTCAGAGAGGTTTGGGTAGGAGATGTTGCATGGTGTTGATTTTAGGCTTCCCAGGTATGTTAGATTGAGTCTAGTGGATGGTAACATTTCGGGGTTACAAGAGAGGATAGTGCAATTTTGGCACGATGGTTTTACAGTTGTGACCAAAGTGGTGCAGCTTTAGCATGGTGGGTCCTTCCTGAGGTGGATGTGGGACCATGGGTCTTACTTGGTTTTATGTGGATTGGTCCATTGTTTTTGGAGTTGTGGTGGCATTGCTTGAGGACAAGCAATCTTGGGGAGGGAGGATTGTAATGTCCCCTTTTTAGCCCTATGCTTTTTAGTGGTTGACAACATATTTCCGGAGTCTTGTAGGCTGCTTGGAGGCAATTTTTAGGGTTTCCAAGATTCTTGGAGGTTTCTCGTCAGTTTTTCAGGGGTTTGTTGCTGGAGTTTCTGGAAGGATTGTTGGGTCTTTTTGGGTTTTTTGAGAACCTTAGGGGGCAGTCACTGCTATTTTTAGCAGTGTATTTTTAGTAAGTCATGATGGCTACCTGGAATGTGCTCATTTTGAGTTTGGAGTCACTATTTTTAGCAGTATGCTATTTTTAGTAAGTGCTATTTCTAGTAGGGTTTGGTAGCAATTCAGAGCAAGGTTTCTAGTTTTAGTAGTGGTGGCAGTTGCAATGTTTGGCGTCTTGTTATTTTCAGTAGTGGCTTCTCCAATATTCTTGGAGTTCGAAAATGGAAGGTTTGCAACTTAAGTTAATATTATAATGTCAAGTGGCCCCCTTGGACCCCACACCTAGCTTGATGACTTAAGTTATTTTTAAAAGAAAATATTATGCAAAGCTAAAGTGGATGCCTAGTTGAGGACTTAAAGCAATTTAAATGATAAATTTATGCATATCAAGGATGGATGCCTAAGTATGAGAGTTAAGTGATTTTTAATTGAATTTTATATTGCTCCAAAAGGTGGCGTCCCTTTTTGAGGGAAAAACATTTCAAACTTCTGGGTCTTGGAGCCTATTTATATGCCCTCTCTTGCTCTCATTTGGTTATGCAATTTGGAGATAAATTTATGCTGCTGGATTGGAACCAGAGTGTTCTTTCCTGAATCTTTGGAGGACAAAAACCCTCTTTAGGTTGCTGGTTTCAGATTTGAAAGATAATCCCTAGCTGGTGGAGTGTGATTGCATTTAGTAATCACCATTGGAGCTTAATGGTGATGGTTTGTTTTTAGTTTTGGTTACTCATGATGAATTCTAGCTATGTTTTGGTATGTTGACTATTTGTGCAAAGATTTGGGTGCATTTTGGAAGTGATTTCTTGGAGTTTCAGATTGCTCTGTTGCATTTTCCAAACCCTTGGCTATACCATTGTTTTGCTCATGTTGATTTGAGGAGTGGATAACTTTTTGTGGGTGTTGGCTTTTTGGCTCTTCCATCCTAGGGCGCCCCTTAAAGCATTATGGAGATATGGTTTTTCCTTGCTGGTCGCCCCTCTAGGGAGGCTGTACAACTTGGCTGGTGGATGTTTTGGCATGTGACTTTGCTGATTAGATTTGTTGGTGGGTGCTAACTATCTTGTCTTGGACATCAAACCTTGTTTAGACATTTGCAAGTGATTTGGAGTGATTCTACGGAGTTTGGGCGAAGTTATGTTTATTTTACTATTGTTGGTTGGCTCAATCAACTTGCTGTATGTGCATATTAAACTGCTGTTTTGTGGTATCAGAGCTAAGGTCTCGAGGTTGAGCTCTGTAGAGTGTGGTGGGTTGTAATGTCCTGTGCGTGAAGGGCTAAACCCTGACGGATTTACCTGTCGTGGTGGTAAGCGTGTACATGATAACCAAATGGTGGGGCACCATGACATGTGTCCACTGTGCTTGTGGCTTCTATGCCTTTACCTCCGAGGTTGGTGGGACACAAACCTCACCCTTAACACCCTGGGTAGCCGCCCTCACTACTAGGCCGGTCTTTTGGTTCCCACCCTTATTTTTTCCACAAATTTGCACCCACTAGTGTTAGATGAAATCCAAAGATAAGCAATTGTAAAGCAAGAAAGGAAATATAGAAAACTCAACCACTTATTCAGCGGGAGTGAGAAGTACATAAAGCAAAATGCTCAACTACTTTTCAGTAGGAGCAACCACTTATTTAGTGGGGTAAGTATCAAAGCCAATACAAGAGCATTCACCTATGATACTATCAATGTTGTTACAATGAGCTCAACATAATCATATTAGTGCATTAGATATTGCTGTTATGAGAGGTAAATGACAAAAATATGAAGTAGAACACCCTCCCAAGATGCTACAATGCAGGATAAGAACACCCCCTTCAAACTAGAACAAGTATACCTCAAGATTGGTCCACTAGAGGTCAATGGAAGGACTAACAAGTTGCTGCTACAGGTTTGATACCCAGGTTTGATTCAACAAGTATGCATGTACAACAAGTTGATTGTGCCAACCAACAATAATAAAATGAACATAACTTTGCCCAAACTTTGTTGAATCACTCCAAATCACTTGCAAATGTCTAAACAAGGCTGGGTGTCCAAGACAAGATAGTTAGCACCCACCAACAAGTCTGATCAGCAAAGTCACATGCCAAAACATCCTCCAGCCAAGTTGTATGACCTCTCTAGAGGTCGGGCGAACAGCAAGGAAAAGCCATTCTCCATAGAATGCCAAACTTTGCAAGAAGGGGCACTCTAGGATGGAAGAGCCAAAAAGCCAACACCCACAAAAAGTTACGCACTCCTCAAAGCAGCGTGAGCAAAACAATGGTACAGCCAAGGGTTTGGAAAATGCAACCAAAAATCTGAAACTCCAAGAAATCACTTCCAAAATACACCCAAATCAATTCATCATAAGTAACAAACCATCACCGTTAAGCTCCAATGGTGATTACTCAATGTAATCACACTCCACCAGCCAAGGATTATCTTTCAAATTTGAAACCAGCAACCTAAAGAGGGTTTTCGTCCTCCAAAGATTTAGGAAAGAACACTCTGGTTCCAATCCGGCAACACAATTTTATCTCCAAATTGCATAACCAAATGAGAGCAAGAGAGGGCATATAAATAGGCTCCAAGACCTAGATGTTTGAAATGCTTTTCCCCCCAAAAAGGGACACAACCTTTTGGAGCAATACAAAATTCAATTAAAAATCACTTAACTCTCATACTTAGGCATCCATCCTTGATATGCATGAATTTATCATTTAAATTGCTTTAAGTTCCCAACTAGGCGTCCACTTTAGCTTTGCATAATATTTGCTTTTAAAAATAACTTAAGTCATCAAGCTAGGTGTGGGGTCCAATGGGGTCAAATGACATTATAATATTAACTTAAGTTGCAAACCTTCCATTTGCAAACTCCACGAATGTTGGAGAAGCCACTACGGAAAATAACAAGATGCCAAACACTGCAACTGCCATTATTGCTAAAATTGGAAACCTTGCCAAACCCGTGCTAGAATTAGCACTTACTAAAAATAGCATACTGCTAAAAATAGTGACTCCAAACTCAAAATGAGCACATTCTGGGTAGCTGTCGTGACTTACTAAAAATAGACACTACTAAAAATAGCAGTGACTACCCACTAAGGTTCTCAGAAAATCCAAAAAGACCTAAAAATCCTTTTGGCAAATTGCAACAACAAACCCCTGAAAAATTGACGAGAAATCTCCAAGAATCTTGGAAACCCTAAAAACTACCTTTGAGCACCCTATGGGACTTCGAAAATAGGCTGTCGGCCACTGAAATGCATAGGGCTAAAAAGGGGACATTACACCCATCCAACTTAGGGTTGGCGTGCTTAATGACAGAACCTATTCCGCCCTTCCCTAACATGTTTCCTTGCCAACCTTACACATGATTGCGTAAAGAAAAGGCTGATGTTTATAATAATATAAATAGATTCAGTATTTACTTATCTACCAATTTAAGCATAACATATCTTTACTCAATTCATATTAATCATCGTAAAATTATCTCTCTCTATATATATGTATATTTGTATGCCTATCCAGATTAGATATTAATTGCATATCCATTCAATTGCATACTAGTTACTGATTATACCACCGGCTACTGTTTTCCTGCGTGCAGATATTTATTTCTGATCTCTGATATGATCCCCCTACCTTGGAAGTTTGTCTCCTTTTATATCCCCATGATAGGGGAAAAGACATGTTTGTTCACTATATTTTTCTCTTGGTAAGGGACATGTCCCACTTCTGACTTGATTGCTGCCCTTCATAACCAGCTGATGCTTCTTAGTGTTGTTTTGATAAGGCACGTGCCCCTTTGGAGGAATTGCTGCTGTTTTAGAAAGATTTAATAATAATTAATATTATTTGCTCTACTAAAATCGTCGACCAGTTTCCTTCCTTTTGAGGTGGCAATCTAGATATATTTTATTTCATTGTTTCTTTTTATTTTTACAGTGGGGGCATGGCAGTCCGCCCTTCCCGAGATTGCTTGTTTCCTTTATTCTATTGACCTTTCAAAAGTACTGTTTGTTCATCCAAAATACCAACAACTCTAAAATGCCAACAATTGGCCAAGGAGACATGTGATTACATACATTTGTGCCGGCTACCTCTTTGCCACTTAAGGAATTGATCTAATGGTGAATACACTAATTTGTTTTGAAACCTTAAAATACTTTGCACTTTGGTTATGTGGAAACCTATGAATGACCAACCCCTACAATGAAGAAAGAACATGCATTTATAGATATGCAACATGAGTCTTTGAATTTGAGAGAGGAAATGTGGCCACATGGTATTGTAGAGATGGACTATGCTCTAGCCGTCATTTTCTTTAATGCTTGCATACAAAATCATCCTTTTGGGATCTACAATGATACTTGGAATCATGAGAAAATCACTCTCATAGTAGGCGCCATCATCTTGAGCATTAATGGCATGTTGATCCAAGTGTACAAAGCTGAAAAGAGGACTGTGAAATCCGTTGAAAGGTGGCTTGGGTATGTTGTGAATGTATCAGGCATAGGCGCTTTTACCTACTTTTGTCTTTGATTTCATGCTTGCACATAAAATGTTTTTTGGGCATGATCAAATCATATATGGTAGGTGTAGAACCCTCATTGGAATTAATGGCAATCCAAACCATTTTTCTCCATTACCAGCCAAACTTGCTTGTGAATCCGTGCTGAAATGATGAACAATAACTTCTAGGCAAGAAAAACCCGTTTTCAATGGTCGCAACATCAAATTTGGTCATAAATGGCCTTATAGTATGCTGAAAGATTACCAACCCAATTCTGATTTGATTTTCTGAGTTTAGTCTTTATCACAGTCTTTGACCAGCGAATAGGAAGGGTTTTGTTTTGTTTGGGTTTTTGCGTTTTCTGATTTTTTTGTGTGTTTTGAGTTTTATGCATCTAACATGACATATGACAAATGCTGGAAATGGAAAATATCTAAAGTATACAACAGTTCTATTACTAAAATACTGAATTTACATGAATGTGGGCTTAAATGCAACATACCCACTCATCAATTGACCTGGAAATGAACTATTACATGACTGAAGTAAAACTCACATGTCTGATATAATTCTGAGACAACAATTTTGAACTTTTCCAGCTCTAAGTATAACTCCCCAAATCAGCTCCAGATGTGAGATGAGTTCCCTTAACTGCTGTAAGCAAATTTCTAGCTCCAAAACCCTCAAGAACTTCACTTGGCATCTAGGGTTTGATGCCCAAAGGCCCAATGGTGGTATGGCTGACTGTAATACTGCTGTATGATGGTAGAAATGTCCTCAAAGGGGGCTGATCGCAATCTGATATGAATTTTTGCCCTTCCAAATGACTGATCTGCAATATCCTTCCGAAATAATCGATGCCAAATTGATAAGAAATCTTCTTTGTGATGTTTTTTTCCTTCTAGAATGCTAGGGCTATGTCCAACACTCCCTTCTCCCAAGAGTTTTCGTTCCTGGAAGGCCAAATCTGCATGGAGAAATCCTTCTTGAGCTCCAACCTGCAAGTTGCTCTAAAAATAGTAAACTCTTCATATGTCAAATGGCAGCCTCCAATTCCTTTTTATAACTTTTTGCTTTCCTCCAAATAGGTCGACCCCTTTTAGGGTTTTCACTTGGCATCATGAATACTTTTTAGTATTTTATTAAAAATTTACTTGTCCTCCTTATGCAAGGCATAGCCTTTCACTATGCCCCTTTTTAAACATTAAAGTTGTTTTTAAAAGACACAAGTTATGTCTCCTAGGCATCATGGCACAAGGGGGGGGGTGAACTTTTCACTATTCATCTTCTAATTCTCTGTTACTATTCACCCTTTTATCTTTTACTATTCCATTAGAACCAACTTTAATATTCCCAAATTAACCTTGAATTCATCCTCTGAACCCCAAACTGAAGGCTTGAAAAGCTCCTAGTAGGGCCCCACAACCCCCGATTGGGTCCCCTAACCAAACTACTGACGTATAGGAACCCTAGTAGTAGGCCAACCTCTGCTAAAGTCTGAGTTGCCTAAGGAAGGGGCATTACATATGCATAGGGGGTAGGTGAATTTGAATAGAAGAAAATGCAAGAGCTTTGGACTTTGGAGGTTGGGGATACATTATGACTCATACCTTTGGTTGGGGCATCAAAGATCAGGGGTAATGAGGAACTCATACCATTAAGGTATGCAGAATGGGGGAAGTCCGAACAAGCAATCCCAATAGGGTAATAAACTTCGACATGTTGGGGATTAGGAGTCGGGTATCCCTTATATTAGGTACTAAAGTGAAGGGAAGGGTGAAAGTCCTAATCCGAAAGGATATACAAGGTTATTGATAGAGTTCGGGGTTGTGAAGGGTACTTGGGGAAGAGGAACTCCAAAGTCAAGCATAGGCAGAATAAAAGACATGATGGGTAAGGAAGTCCAAAAGTCTGGTGCAAACAAAAGGCTTAATTTAATTAGTGCAAACCTTTGGGGATTGGTGTTTGGGGATGCTTGGGAATGGTATTGAGGGAAGCTCAAGTTCAAAACTTTAACATTTAATATTTCCTAAGGCAATGGGTTAGGGTTTATATGAATAGTATGCCAACATGTGAAGGTTTGATGGTCTAAAAGATTTACATTGGAAAAATTTACAAGGCAAGGGACCAGATTAATGGGATAAGAGGGAAAGACATGCTAGGATGATGATGTCCAAAAACTTGAGAAGGGCAAAGGGGAAGGTAAGAGATGTGGATAAAATGACATACTGGGATGGACACGCTCGAAGGTTTGAAACTTTGACATCACTCAAAAACTTAAGGAAATGACTCAACTAACCCAACACTTAGGATTTTTTGATTTTTTGTAGACTTTAGCACACAATGAGCACATAGGGCAGTATTTGGACAAAACTTTGACTCATGGAAAACCCACTTTGACTCTCTCACATCAGGTATAAATGGTGGGTTAACAAGGTCAAGACACATAGAAGGGATGGGAGTCAAGCAAATTTTAGCACTACAGGATTGAGTCCCAACACATAAGACTGCCTTTAGAACATGAGGGTCATTTTGAATTCTTAGTTATGCCATTCAGTCTCACTAATGCTTCATCTACTTTGCAAAGCCTTATAATTTAGTGTAATGCCTGTTTCTTCGAGATGTGTGTTGGTGTTCTTTGATGACATCCTTATCTATAGTTAAAGAATAGGAAGAACATTTGCAACATGTAAAGAAGATATTACAAGTATTGGGAGATAATCAACTCTATGAAAAAAAATTGAAATGTGTCTTTGGGGTGAAAGAAGTGGAAGATGGAAACTAAAAAGACTGCAGCAGTCAAAGCATCTCAGTTGGGAATATCACAAGTGATCTCTCTAAGACGGCAATGGTATTGAACAACTAGGGGTTCATCAACTTATCCTATGTGCGCTTTGTTTACATGATTTGTAAAATGTCAAACTGAAAGAAATAAATAACTTTTTCAATTTAGACAATAAATCAATCTTTACTAGATTTTAGTTAAATGAGTATACAACTGATGACTGATGTGAGTTGTATTGCATATATAAATAGCGATGCCATGGAGAAGGTTGGACAAGAGGTTTGCCAAAATCGTCACTACCGTATATATAGTTCTAGTTGTCTAGTTGCTTGACTGTGGATATGCCTTTCCAGTTTATAGTATTATACATATTCCTTCCAATGCTCTTGGTGACAATATGAATTGAGTTCACTCTTTTTTACATAACAAGAAGATATAGATTAACCCAAATAATCTAGAATGGTATCACCTTCTGTGAAACAAATACCCTCTAGTTCACTCATTTAGTGTGAGGGCAATGAAGAAGGCCATTTCATTTTTGCATTGGGTATGTGGAAAACTGGTCATGACTGCCTTTTCTCTGAGAAGGTTGTTTGGACAAGGGCATACAAGAAACTATGGCTGGAGTGGTTCAGCTCTACTGGGTATAGATTTCCATGTTTTACCATGGGTAAAATATAAACCATCATTATGAACTCACTAATTCAATGCTTCTTCCTTCTAGCTAAAACCTTATCTGATAAAACTGAAGATTCAGACTTGAGGAACTGCATAAATTTTTCAGTTTGCATTGGTTTTTAAGGGAATGGTACCATGATACATTATAAATGTGATGGCACCTCTATGGAAGAGGGTTAGAGTTTATTAGATTTTGCTACATATTTGTAAGTTTTGATCTAAAACTAAGGAGACACTCAATATTTTTGTAGACTAATATAATAAGAGTGTATATTGTGTAGGATTTATTTGTGCATTTGCTATTTCAGTTTATGCTATTATTTATTATCAATACGTTTACCTGTTTCAGTTTTATTTATCCATTCAAGCTTTGCTATTTGTTTTAGTAATTGTTTCCTCCTATCCTTTAAGGTAGATTCACTATTCTGGACATTCTCCTTGACATAGTTGAAGACCCGAGTAGGAAACTGGATCACTCCAGATGTATTTCAGAAATTAATCTTTGCAATCCTTCTAAGGAAGAATCACTATTCTTGACATTCTTTCTGACACAGATGAAGACCCTAGAAGGAAATTGGATCACTCTAGATGTATTTTAGAAATTAATCTCTGCAGTGTTGGCACAGCCTTGACAGGAGATAACTGAACTAAAGGTGTGGGGAAGCACTTTTATGGATAATTTTATCTTGATACTAGCAAGGAAGAACAAAAGGACCAAAGCATTCCTAGAAGTCACCAATGTCTCATTTGGGAATATCACTAACAATCTCTCTAAGACAGCAACCATGCTGAACGACCAGGAGATCATCAACTTATCCTATATACACTTTGTTTACACAGCTTGTAAAACGTCAAACTCTGGGAGAAGAGTGATTCCCAATTAGACAATAAAATCATATTTTAATTTACTTAATTTTATTTAAATGGTTACTCAACTTTTCAGTTACCAACAGTTTTAAGGGAGAAGATCCCATGATACATTATAAATATATCTTGACACCTCAATTGAAGGGGATTCTACTTTATTAGGTGTTGTTACACATTTGTAAATTTTGATCTAAGCAAGGAGATACTCAATATTTTTGCCGACTAAATACAACTAGAGTTTTTACCTCTGAAATTGGTATGTGAATATAGTGCAGGATTAATTTGTTCATTTTCTATTTCAATTTATGCTATCATTTATATCAATACATTCTTCTGGTTTGGTTTTACAGTTTTTTATCCATTTGAGATTTTGCTATTTGGATTAGTAATTCTGAAATTCAATTGAGAAGTTTAGTTATAATTATTGTTTGAACTGCTGTTATCTAGTGATAAAATGAATGATTCGTGCATTAATTTAGATTCTTCCAATATTTATTATAGATTTGGACTTTTGTCATGTCTATTACGGGTGGTTAAATTTATTGTTGCAGAGAATTAAATGATCCAGGTTGTTAAAATGTGCTTTGATTTTATAACTAAGAATCAAAATGAACTTCAAATATTCTAAACTTTGATCTCTTTTCAATTTGTTTTATTCCAACATCTTATATTAGATTTTTAATTTTATTTTTACAACATTTCCGAGCCTAAGATAGGCGATTGGTAATTTGTACCATGGTTAATTCAGTATTTTTTGGCCTAAACTGAGACGCCATTTACATCTGATTGTGTCCTTGTCAAAACAAAGGAAAGCAGTGTATTGCTTTACGATAAAGCCATGTAGAGGAGCTACTCAGTTCCTTTCTAGCCTCATCAACCATAGTGTATGATATGTTTATCAAAAGAGGGGGTTATGGGATGTGAGTTATCCTAGATGTATTACTTGAATATGAAGTGTCAAAGAACACTAGAAAACATGCAATCTAAGGAAGACACTTGTCGACAATTTCTTACTGTTTCATACACCTGTCAACATGATACCTGGACTTTCTGTTGGGAATTGCTTTTGGTACCATTTTGTTCTCTCAAAATACATGCTGGGAGAGTTAGGACCCTCACTTTTGCACTTGCAAAGAGTCAACATATTTTCTAAAAGAATTGAACTCGCCTAGCTGAAGTGGAAAACAATCTGCTGAAAATATATTTCACATTCTTTCCAAAGAACTGTAAATTTCTTTTCAATCGTAAAAGGCCTTTAAAACATGCTTTCTCTGCTATGATTTCATTCTAAAAGGTTCTAGCCACTTTTCATTGCTAGAAGGTACATAACATAGATTTGTTTGTTTTTATCTCTACAGTTTGAGATCCAAAGCTCACATTCAAATATATGGCGATTTATTGATAGTAGTGGAAAACTGCTTCTGTTAATTAAACAAGGAATTGTAGTTTACACACTATTTTATGATTAGTTTCAGCAGCATTTTAAATATTTTGTTAATTGTGTTTTTCTTTTTATAGTTTGGCTGGACAATTTTGCTAGGTTTTGTTTAAGTTACATCTTTGTTTCAGGGACATCTTAACTTGAAATGGACTTGAATCCCACAAACCATTTATAATGCAGGGATGGTTGCCAGGACTTCGAGGAGATGGAGACTCAACTCAACTTCCTACTATTGCTATTGTGGCATCATATGATACATTTGGTGCAGCACCAGTATGTTTTTTTCTAATTTCTAATCTTTCATTTAGGTCTTAATGTTTTGTAATTCTTTTAACATTTATTTTGGCTGCAGGCTTTGTCTGTTGGTAGTGACAGCAATGGCAGTGGAACAGTAGTTATATTAGAACTGGCCAGATTGTTTTCTCGTCTTTATGCAAATCCAAAAACAAGAGGAAGATATAATCTGTTGTTCGGATTGACCTCTGGTGGACCTTATAATTACAATGGGACATTCAAGGTTGGCTAAGCTTTGAGTGATGCCCGAGTTTGCATTGTTTCCTTTATTCTATTGACCTTTCAAAAGTACTGTTTGTTCATCAAGATTGACAATAATGAACTTAAGTTTTCTGGTTCTACTTTCAGTGGCTGGGGAGTTTTGATCAACGACTAAAGGAAAGCATTGATTATGCAATTTGCTTGAACAGTGTTGGATCATGGAATAATGAACTCTGGCTTCATGTTTCCAAGCCTCCTGAGAATGTTTACATAAAACAAATTTTTGATGTATGTTATGAGTGTCCTACATCAATTAACACTCAAAAATTTATCCTCTTTTTGTTTTGCTTCCCTCTAACAGGATGACTTGTTTTTAAGCTAATTGAGACCTGTTTTCTAATGCAGGGCATTTCTGATGTTGCAGAGGAGTTAGGAATTACTGTAGGTGTTAAGCATAAAAAAATAAATATTTCAAATCCACGTGTAAGTTTGTTCATTTTCCATATCTAGTTTTAGGCTGGATAATAATTACTGTTTTATATTACAATCCGCTCCCTTGTGATTTTGTATTGAAATACAAGCAGTGGGTAGATGAAATGGTTAAGCATTCTGGAAATTCATGTTTAATGATTAAAGGGTAATAAGCTGTATCCTATAAGTTTATAACCAATGCTTTCTCAAAACCAAAGCTGAATTAGATCATAAGTTATTACTTGTGTTAGATATGGTATTCACATCTTCACTGAGTTTCCTTAATAGCAATTGAGTGTAGCTTGGACAAATGAATCTGTATTCAATGAACCACGATCCTGAAAGTTTAAAATTTGGACAAGTAGCAACTTGCCACAGCAATGTAAATCCCCAGGCTACATCAGCTCAATATTTCTGAAATTGCAGTTTGCGCATTTATTTCAAAAGTCAACCATAGTGTTATTTGACAATTGACATAACAAGCAAATCCAAGACTCGGGAAATCAGCTGAAATTTAGTTTATGAGGTTTCTATTGCTGAATTTTTCTAAACTACTAATAGAATATCATAAAAGACACCCTTATAGGTGCGTTAATTTAATTCAAATGACTATATTACAGATAAACAAAAGAATTGTATACCATACAAAAAGGAATGCTTTATTCAGAAGGTAGAAATGAAATGCTGTGTGCATCAGTATTTATAGTGTGTTTTGACTCCCAACATTCTGCATTGAATTTTTAAAACCAAACTTGACAATCAATTTCTAAGAGTGTTTCTCTATTTCAAAATGCTTCCTACACGTTCAATGAATAAAATCTCCAAGACAGAAATATGTACACTGTTCTTAGTACACAGTTTCTTTTTTAGCATAGTTTCTAGCTGCTTTTTCTGTTTTGAGTCTCAGGCTTCTGTATTCTCTCTTTCCTAGATTTTCATTGTTGTTAGTTTTCTATGAGATGTATATCTTTCAGCTCTCTAGCCATGCTGCTGAGTCCTAATATTTTATAATCTTTTCATATATGTCAATATAGTTTCAAACATTATTCTAAAAATGACCTGACTTAACACAACCTATCAACTTGACCCTTAATAGTCACAACCTATGTGATACATCATTCCTACAAAACTATATTTATTCAATATATTAAATTTATTTTTAAAATCTCAATGCCAAATAGATCATTCACCTTGTTGTTTGATTTGAAATACTGGGGATCAATTACAAGGCCCCAGCCCAACAAGAAAAGCATACATATAAAATAAAATTAAACTCCTGTGCAAAACCCTTGTTTTTTGGTTTGAAATACTGGGGATTAATTACAAGGCCCCAGCTCAACAAGAAAAGCATAAATATAAAATAAAATTAAACTCCTGTGCAAAACCCATACAAGGGTGACAGGCACAAAAGAAAAATGTATAGCCTAATCTAGACCATGAAATCAATTTCTCCTACGTGACTTCAGAACCATATGGCCTATCTCAGGCTTTGTAGGCTGCACTTTCGCCCAACAAGAAAAGCATACATATAAAATAAAATAAAATTCATGTGCAAAAGCCATGCAAGGGGGACAGGCACAAAAGAAAAATACCCTAATCTAGACCATAAAATCAATTTCTCCTACGCAACTTCAGAACCATATGGCCTATCTCAGGCTTTGTAGGCTGCACTTTCTTTGATAGCAGTTTGGTCCAACCAACATAATTATCTTCCTCCTCAAATTCAGAAGATGCCAGGAATGCAGAAAGAGATTGATTTATCTGATCTAGTAGTGATTCACCATATGGCCTATCTGAGGTTTTGTAGGCTGCACTTTCTTTGATAGCAGTTCGGTCCAACCAACATAATTATCTTCCTCCTCAAATTCAGAAGATGCCAGGAATGCAGAAAGAGATTGATTTATCTGATCTAGTAGTGATTCACCAAGACCCCATTCTTCAGCATATGTCAAACCCGCTTGCCAAGAAGTCTTACCTACCTTGAAAGGCTGAGGAATGGGTATGTATGTAAACCTATGCATATTTTGAACTATCCTCTGGACTTTTAGACAAGGACATATTCACCAGAACTTTTGAATGAAAAAAATAATAGACATTGGGGGGATCAATCATAGCATTACTGCCTGGAGAAGAATTCATCTGCAGCTTATTATTCAACTTTTCTTGATCTATATTCGCTGAAACATAAGCCTTTTTTTTCAAAAGATAACCCAAATGCTGATCAAATGAATATAGGTGCCTCCTTAATATACCTTTTTAAATTGGGCCCTTTGGTCCTATATTTCCCTCCAAGTATTTAAAAATATTTTTAATTTTTAGTTTTATTTAAGTATTTAAAAATTCTTTTATTTTAATACTAGTGTTTAAAAATACCTTATATTTTAATTATGAATAATATGATTAAGTTGCCCCTAAAATTAGAAATTACTGGGCCTGACTTAAATAATATTATCAATTATATTAATCCAAAAAAGTGGACATGACACCACTTCCCACTATATCTAAACATGCACATGGCACAACTGGGACTGTCCGCTTTTATGAGACTCTATTTGTTTCACAAGCAAATGTTGTTGATCCTTGCAACTAACTCTATCAATGGCCACTTTGATAAATAGAAGTTTAGCTTTATCTAGACTAGATAGTTTTACTTGTGACTACTGTATGATGCCACTTAGACTAGTACTATTGTGATCATGTGTTGTTTTAATCCCGAGCTTCACCTCATGGATTGCTGGTCCTGCATCTTTTTATGGTAGTTCCTATGCATCATCCAGCAATGAATATTGGATGTCTGGTTTTTGTTCCAGTAGACTTCTTTGTGAAGTAAATGTTCTCTATTATTAATATATTTTGCCCTCTTTATTTATTTTCTATTTCTACAAATTTAGCGCAAGCCGCAATATCACATCAACAGAAATAAACAGAAGAGATAAGCTGCTAAGCACTATGCAGTCTATAACTCTTTAACAATCAGCTAACTTGAAATGTGAAGAACAAAATATTTATGATGTTCTTTGACTCCTCACATTTTACATTCAATTTGCAAGACTTCACTCGACACTTCAATTACCAACCATATTCGCATTCAATTTGCAAGGCATCAGTTGACACTTCAACTACCAAGTTGACCCTTATTATCCAACTTCCAAGCATACTCACATATCCTATTTAGAGAAAAGTTACATGATTTGGAATCATTAATGATTCCACTGAAGCTAAACATGTTAGAATATTATATTCTTCTTTTGTTTAATGGTCAATCATATCTACAGTAGTTAGTAGTTGAGGTAGTTAGACATTTTAATGTCTACAGTTATTTACTTTCTCTATATATTGTAATATTTTCTTTTGTTAATACAAGCAATTTTAAGCAATTCTCCCAGCTAAAATTGTTTCATGGTATCAGAGCAGGTCTGAGTCTCCCTCACGGGAGGGCTCAGGATTCTGGGAGGTTTTCAAAATTTCGTGGGTTTGTGTTTAAGCCATAATTCAAAATTTGTGTGGCTCCTGAGAAAATTCAAGGGTTTTTTATGCACATAAATATTTTGTGGGTTTCTAGTCGCGGATATCTTTTTGCTAAACCCGCGTGCACTGTTTGTGCTCTGTGTTCTTCTTGTGATGCCCGTGCGACCTTCTTTCAGTCACGTTTTGTTTGGCGATGGGATTTCTGTGTGGGACCCTCTTTCAGACGCCCGCGTGACCTCTAGCTCGATGTTTCTACAATGGCATCAGTTGTGTTTGTGACTGGAGGAGCTCTTCGTGCCCACGTTTTCTCTTTCCTTCGACGTTTTTTTTTTTTCTTGTCCTGCACACGTCTACAACTTGTGAAAGCTTCTGCGCGTGTCCTTCAAGCTTTTTGGCACGTCTCTCTTGAATCAGCCCAGTTTGTGGTTATTTTGGCCATGATTTGTCAGTTTTTTGGGCGTGATTCTGCACCGTTTTTAGTCGCATTTTCTTTGCAACCCGTCGACCTCCTTTTCTACAGATCTGGGTGCACTTTATCTCCTTCTCTGCCGCGTATCTTTTGTGTGTTTGGGCGCGTTTTCTGAAAATCCTTTGGCCGCGCGTGTTCTTTCCTTATTTTTGGCATTTTTCAAATTTTTTTTTGCAATTTTTTGGAGCTTTAATGGCGGCTAGGGTTCCAGAAATTTTCATCTAGGGTTTTGACCCTTATTTCAATTTGAATTTTTTTTCCGATTGGAGATTCTTGGCGGGTTTTTTGAGATCTCAAATGGGTTGGTCTTGATTTTTCTGGGTGCTTCATTTTCTGTGCAGATTTGTTCTGGCGGCTAGGGTTCCAAACCCTCTGTTTTTCCAGCCAACAATCAATGTATGGGTTTTAATATTTTTTTCCCTTAAAAAAAATTTGTTTGGGTTTTTTAAATATTTTTTTCCTTAAAAAAATTATGGGTTTTAAAATTTTTTCCTTTAAAAAAATTTGTCTGGGTTTTCATAATTTTTTCCCTTAAAAAATTCCGGGAGGGTTTATAATTTTCTCCTAAAAAATTAAGAGTTTTTCCTGTATGCCCTAGTTAGGGTTTCTGTTGTTCGGGAGGGCTCTCTAGTATTTGGTTTTTACTGTTTTTTCCGAAAAACTGATGATTTGTAATCTTCGGATTTTTGGGTTTGGTGATTTTTTCCTTAAAAATCATGGTTTGTTGCAGTCTGTTTTGGTCGCACTTGGAGTTGCTGGGGCGAACATCTGCACAACTGGCTTCTTGCAGTCTATTCTCGAGCGTCATGCTCATCTGCAAGAGGTTTGACGGTTTGCCGATTTATCCTCAAAATTGTGGCAGCTGTTCTCGGTGTGTCTGGTTTCAGGGAGGGACAGCTTTGTTATTCAACATTAGGTTGGACGTTTTTTGGTCTGAAGTTCTGCAGTTTCTGGGAGGGTTGGTGGCAGACTCCTCTCAAGTGGCAGAGTCAGTGGCAGGCTCTTGTCTCTTGTGGCAGAGCTTTCTAAAGAAGGGGCAGCCTTCTCTGTTTTTTTCTGGAGGGTTTCTTGGGTCATTTTGTCATTAACATTTTGCAGATCTAGGGAAGGTCTCAGTAGCAGCAGAGTGTTCTGAAGAATTTGTGACCAAAAGCCTTGCAGATTGTTTTTTGTAGGCTAGTTAGACGATCGACCATTAAGGGAGGGTGTTAGAATATTATATTCTTCTTTTGTTTAATGGTCCATTATATCTATAGTAGTTAGTAGTTGAGGTAGTTAGACATTTTAATGTCTACAGTTATTTGCTTTCTCTATATATTGTAATCTTTTCTTCTATTAATACAAGCAATTTTAAGCAATTCTCCTAGCTAAAATTGTTTCAAAACAGTATGATTATGAATCATGATTCATACTTCAACAAAATGCAGGAAAAAATCTCTAGAAAATTGGAAACTTAACATTTGAAAATATGCAAGATTTCATGAGGAGAGACATTTCTAATTCCACAATAAATTTACTTAGTAGATGGCAAATAAGCTTAAAAATAAAGTTACTATCCTATTTTGTACATTCTATTACATTTATGTTTTTATTTATAAACGATAGTCATGCAAATTATACTTTGGAATGACTTGAGAAGTTGAAGAGTAAAAATTATTAAAATAATATTTACTGATTAATTAATTAATGCTCAATATTGTATTATATTGTAATATTGTTGATAAGATCGTTTCTTCGATCTTTTGCAGTTTCTTTTTAGAAACTTGCTTGTTTTGTACATTTGTAAATTCTATTTATTGAAGTAGTTTGCTTCGTGTAAATACATCAATTATATTTTACCATCTGATTTGTTACATGGTATCAGAGCCAAGTTCAGTCAAGGTTTTGTACATTTGTAAATTCTATTTATTGAAGCAGTTTGCTTTGTGTAAATACATCAATTATTTTTTACCATCTGATTTGTTACAAAAATAAGGTGTTGAAAAACTTTACAATAAATTATCAAGTAATTGATTATTCATTTTCTAGGTGCATGAAGCCAAATTTGTGGTGCTATGCTACTTGGGAAGAGTGTTGTGAGTCTGTGACTTGATCAATTAATAACATCAATTACCAAAATATCAATCCCTCCTACACATGAAAGGCACAAAATTATTATGATTTTAACAAGGCTTACCATTTGAAATATGTGAGTGTTTATCGGAAATTTTAAAATCATGCATCCTGTTACCCTTTTTAAAGGTCCACATTTTGTATGAAACAACCTAACAACAACGAAGGATTACATGGAGAGAAGAATGGCGTGAAGCATGTGCTCCTATTTATGTCACATCTTTTGACTAGCTGTGGACTAATATATAACTAACTGAGAATATTGAAGCTGTTATTGATTCTTCTTAATGAACTTTACTTTTTTTGTAAAATATCATTGCCTTGTGTTGAAGATCACTCTACTATAGATTCACTTAACCAATTCCTGTATTAATGTTGCTTGTAAATGGTTCAGGTGGCATGGGAGCATGAACAGTTCTCAAGACACAGAGTTACAGCTGTCACTCTTTCAGAACTTTCCTCACCCCCAGAACTTTTGGAGCATACGGGAGGCTTATGTGATGGAAGGTAGGAGTAAATATATATTATAACAATTATGAAATTTTCTATGCACTAGACTGAGTCAGCCATTTTTTAATTTTTAACAATTTCGTTTGCATTGTTCTACTCCAAATGTAGACGATCTTATTTGTGCTAATTCTAATAGGGAGAATGTGAAAGATGATGCTGTCATTAAGAGCATCAAGTTGATTGCTGAAAGTCTTGCTGTAAGCTTTCTAACAAATGCTTGTTCTTGGAAATATTGTTATGCTTTATTTTGATATACATGAGTTCTAGTTATTTGCTGGCACTAATGAGGTAAATGGAATTAGTTTTCATTTGTCTCTTTGCATGAGATGATTTATAATTAGCACCGACTGGAGACTAGTTTAAGCTTTTTAAATTTTGGAATTAATGTGATTTTGCATGCCTTTTAATATTTTTTTATACTTCTGCATTGCCTTAAGTTTGTATGAACATTAATTCTCATTGCAATTGTTCTAATTGTATTTTAGTGTCTAGTAATTGTTAAGGATCTTTTGATGCTATCTCACAGAACAAAAAAATTTCTCGAAGTAAAGGATATCATAATATATCTGAGGGAGAAGAAACTCACTGTCAGTAGTCAAAAAGTCATCTGCAGAAGATATAATGAGATAGAATGGAAATTCTGTTTTGTACTTAAACATTTTACAAGAAAAACTTTGATCATTCATCAATTAGAGGAAGAAATGACAAAAGCAATGTTATTACCTTTCTACTTGAGCAGACCAAACAAGCAATGCATGAAACATTCATACATGCGTTTTAAAGTTTGAACAAACAAAGCTGTATCATCTTGATCATATTAAAAACAATTGGTAATGTAATACTTACTAAGGCTTGAACATTTCAAAAGAAAATGTTTATTTTTGTATCCATTCTACATGACCAAATTTGCCACAATACGAACATTGATAACTGTTGAAGTAAAGTCCTCCTTGGTTGTATACTTCTAAACTTAGAATGTTTGAATTTTAGATGTTTAAGTGTTGGAGTTGATGAATGAACTCCCATAGCAACCCAAGGATCACTTGCAATTAAAACACCCTATCACACAAGAGAATAACAACTGATTTGCTATGAAGCTTGATATTTCATTAGATGCAAAAAAATTGAAATTACAATATATAATGAAACCCTTGTTATAAGCACAAGGATGAAACCCTAGGAGAGGATTGAATTGGATCATGACATGTGTTTCAATTCTATGATTTGAGACAAAAAGCCACATGACCTAAGGAAGCTTAAGCATGCTAGTGCGAATAGGGGTCTAATAATAATTAATTAGGTGATTACCTTTTTCACTCTAACACCCCGCCTTAAGTGCAACTTAGAGAGTATGATGAAATGCAAAGATGCACCGATGTTGAATGCATGGACGAGTCTTGGCTACAAGGCTTGATGAGGTGCTCATGTCTTAACAAAGAAATCTCTCACAACTAGAAAAAAGAGAAAACCTCATGGGAAAAAAAATTCTCTCCAAAAGAGAAAAAAATGTAAACTAACATTTACATGTGATGGAAGAGAGGACTCAACATGATGTGGAAATATTTTGTCATTGATGTCAAAGGTCATATTTCTTGGGTTGATAATTTGATTATTGTTTCTGAAGTTCACCATGGCAAATATGCCAAGTCGGGTGTTGTGCCAAGTTAGATTTGATAAGTCATAGGATCAGGTCAATTCCTCTGTAATGCCTTATGTGTGGCGGCTCCAATCTTCTGGGTGTCTGATTTATTTCTGACATGCTCCCTCACTGTTGATGACTTCCAATATCTATGACTCGTCTTTTTTTGGTGACGACTCTTTCATTGCAAGTGACAACTGCCTCACTGGTGTTAGTCGATGGCTTATGGAGAGCTTATTAATTTCTTATTGAGGTGGCTCAAATTTATGACTTTGGGTGCCGAGTTATTCCATAATCGTGGTGGTTTTATGGAAGACTTTTTTTTTCTATAAAATATCTTCATTGGAATTTGCTAGAGATATGGAGATGTGAAGATTCACTTATCTGGGGTATGCTCAGAATAATGGTGATGAATGCAAAGTTAATCGCTTGCCTTTATCTGCACTATTTTTGTCGAATTTAGCTGGAGTTGGGTGATATACCTTTTGTTGTTATTGCATTTATTCTGAGTTGCCTTGCTTGGAAGTGGTGTTTGTGTTGAATGATGGCCTCAGTTGTATTCTTTATTGCAATACTCTTGCATTCATCCTTTAGTCAATTCTTTGTATGGGAGGATATTGGAGAATTATGTTTTTGTTGATGCTCGGAAAATCCAGTCGATCTTGTGGAAGGTCGTGGTCATTAAAGATTCTGTCTTTGCCACCTTCACATCTGTAACGCCTAACATTCATCCTTTTTCTTAGTTGATTGGTTGAAGTCTGAGAGAGGAGGTCCTGCAAATAAAAATCGCTATTCATATGGAGCGTGTATATTGAGTTAATGATCACATAATTTATGGCAGTGTTCGTTATCATTCTTGGTCGATTTTTGTAGGGGGTTGTTGTGTGGAGAGGTGTAGCTAGAGTTATTTTTTCGTGGTCTGTCTGGAGTCTTAAAGACTTTTCATGTTGCAATATGTAACAACATACAGAGTGTGTCGTTGGCATTTTTCTGAAGCGATATGCATGTGTCAATGTGAATGTTTTTGAATCCATCTTACTAAGGTGTAGACTGTGAAAAGATGTGAGCATTCTGAGAATGCAATTGAAAGGTGTAGAGTGTGTATGGGTTAGTTGTGAAAGCTTATTCGGGCTTTTGAGGCATGGGTTGTATGTTGCAAAAAGTCATTCTGAGCTAGTTGTGTGCCTTGGTGTGGAGTCTCCACAGTTGAAAAAAGTTTCAAAAGGCTGAGGACGTTATACAAATATGCAATCTGTGTAGTGTGTGTCGATGGCATTTTCTGAGTTGTTTTAGTGTGGAGATGTGCTGAGTATGGAGATGTGCTGATAGTGGAGACGTGCTGAAATGTATGTGGATTAATGTGGGTTCTATGCTTCAACCGAGACATTTCTTTTACAAGTCTGGTATTCTTCATTAGTGGAATCAGATGAGTGAAGTGCTGTATAAGTGTTAGATTCATTCTTGCATTAAAGTGTGGGTGGTTTTGTTTTGGAGAAGTTTTTGATTCTGTTTTGGGTGTTAGAAAGTTTTGAAGAAGGTTAAGAGGCAGAGAAAGGATTGAGTTGATGAGCAGATTGTATTTGAAATCAGAGTTGCAGTGTTGTAAAAATTTTCAATGAGTTGGTGCTTCAGCTGTTCAAAGTTGGTGCTTTAGGGGAGTTGTTGCTTCTAGTGAGTTGGTGCTCACTTTTGTAATTTGAAGATCGTAGTCTCCAGGGTTGGTGCCCATTTGAAGTTAATAAAACCATTGTTCTGCCGTGGTTTTTTACCTGAAAGGGTTTTCCACGTGAAATTTGTGTTCTTCTTGTTGATGCTTGCTCTTACTGTTTTGATTCCTGATTCATATGGTTTCTAGTTTTGAAGTTTTAAAATACTTAATTCACCCCTCCCTCCTCTTAGTATTTTCTGTGTGCTCTTCACATGATTCCCCAAGTACTACTTTGATCACAAATATACAATACATATCCCCCAATAGGAGAGCAAAGAAGAGACTATGTATCGCCCCCCACAAAGAAGTAACACTTGTGCCAAAGGTGAATGCTTGAAGAAGAATGTTGAATATGATTCAAAATTGACAAACAATATTTCTGCCCTTAGGAAGAAACAAATCTAATGGTGGGTTTAGAAGAAACTCCCTCAAGAGAGAGGACGAAAAAAGTTTCATGATGTGTGCTTGTGAAAAATGCTTAAGTGTCCACATGTTTGAATCAAAAGATGTTACAATGCAATCAAATGAAAAAAATCCAAATAATTGTGAAGAGTCATGAAGAACAATCTCTAAAGACATGGATAATATGATAATAGGTTTGCTATTGTTGTGATCAAAGAGGAAGTGAATATCCTCAAGAGTGCCCTCAATATTTGCAATGTGTGACCTACAAACAAATCTGCAATGTGTCACAAAATCATCCCACAAAGATGAAATTGAAAGACAAGAATCATCTTTTGAACTAAAGTATTGGAAGCCATAACAACACTCAATGTTGAAGAAATACAATGTGGTGTGCAGGAGATGGAAGCTTGACACAAGTCTCAAGAGCCAAAGTCGATGGAAGAACACAAAGGTTCAAGTGACCAAATTTCTCCTCAGGAATGCAATCCATTCTTGATGCATAAATATGTATACCAGTCAAAGGAATTGTAAGATTACTAGGAGAAAAATGTGAAAAAGCATACAACCAAGATGAATGATCAACCATCCCAACAACAACGATCTCTCTACTATGCAAGTCTCCAATAATCATTGAATCTTGTGTGAACTCAACAATTTTCCCTACAACACTATGCATAATTTGATAGATGGAAAAGAGATTGGTTGACAATGAATGCAAAGTACATCATTGAAGGTGCCATCATCGCCAATGTTAATAGATCAATAGGATGTGTGGTAAAGTAAAAGGCTCAAATGAAGAGAAAATTATTAAAGTATTAATTGTAATATTAATGGTCATCTTAGCTTTAGTTAGTTGTTAGTTAACTTAGTTAGCTTTTAGTAACTTCTATTTATGCTTCAATTTGTTTTAGCATCTTTCTGTTATTAGCTTTAGTTTGCTTTAGTTAATGATGGTTTCTTTTTAGAAACATCGTCTTGTAATTTTCTTTATAAGGAGTATTCCTCTCCTTTTGTAAAAAGAGAATAACAAATATCGAATATCAATTATCATTTCATGGTATCAGAGTTTAGGCTCGGTCTTTTTTGGCGAATTTTTTAGAAATAAAAATTCGTTGTTTTCCTAAGGAATTTTTAGAAATTTCTTAGATATTATTTTAGCCGATTTTTTTAAAAATAAAAATCGATGAAAATTTAAAAGAATTTTTGGTGAGCTAGGGTTTTTTCATTTGAAAAATTCATGGTTTTTCTGCAAAGAATTTTTGAGGCCATTTTTTTGAAGGAGAAATTGTAGAAGCTTTTTGTGGATCTATTCCTGTGGATTTTCGTGAAGTTTCTGGCTGAGATTTTCAAAGGGTTTTTATTTACAAATCGCGTTTGTTTTTTACTAAAAATCGCGACTTCTCCACTTGACGGATTTCAAAATTCGTGTATTCTTTGGCCTCGAGGGCTTGTAAGTAGAATCGCGAGTCCTTTTCATGTTTTTGGCGTATTGTTTCTACTTTCTTGGCAAAAATCGCAATTGGCTGAGACGTTTTGTTTGGTGCAGATTTTTGCATTTTTGGACATGTGTTTTTCATCTAGTTTTGGGACGCGGATTTGGGTTGAGGGTTTTTGGCGCACGGTTTTTTGAAGACATGTTTGGTTTTCTGTTTGTGGCTGCAACTTGGGGATTTTTTGGCGACGTTTTTGACATTTTCTCACTGTTTGCGACTTCCACGATCTTCTGGATTTTCAACATTTTTTGTGACATGATTTTTTGGGTGTTTTTATCATTATTTCTGGGTGATTTTTTAAAAATCATGTTCTTCACTATTCGTGGGCTTTCACAGTCATGTTCTCCTGGCCGTACGGCCCCATTTTCCTGGGTATTTTCGTGGAGTTTGTGGGTTCCCTGCTTTCCTTGTGTTGGATTTTGCTTGTGCGTCCTATTTTGGAAGGAGTTTTCACAGTTATTTTTTCCTTTTTCTAGACCTAATTTTCCAAAGTTCATGGGCAGATTTGAAGTTTTCATAGTTTTTTCATGGGTTTTGTATTGATAAAAAACGTGGTTTCATGAAGGGTTAATTTTTGTGCTAGTGCCACTTTTTTGACAGAATTTTTTTGAGAAAATAAAAATTCCTCCGAAGAGTTTTTCCAAATTGTTTTTTCTGAAAAAAATTTACAAGAAGAGTTTTTGAAAATTTTTCTATAAAAAATTTGTTGTCTTTCAAAAGTTTTTGGAGGATTTTTTTATGAAAAAATCTTACTTTTTTAGAGTTTTCGAAGGTTTTTTTGAAAAATGTTACAATTTATGAGCCTCTTTTTTAGATGATTTTTGAAAAAAAAATTGTAAGTTGTGCCAGCTGATTGTCCAGAGTTTGTGCCAGCTGATCACAAAATTACTTCGTTTTTCGTGTTTTGAAAAACGAGAGGGATGACGTCTTTGTCTAATGTTATGTTGGAAAATACGTAGAGGTTCAATGGAAAGAATTACAACATGTGGAAGTAGAGGATGCTTATCATCTTTGAATACCGGTGTCTGGATGTGCTTGTTCTAGGTACAAAAGCTTGTCCCACAACCATGGGGAAGGATCAGGACAAGTATGATGGATATAATAGGGAGGCAGTTATGCTTCTAAAATTATCTGTCACTGATGAGATGTTACCAGAAATACCATCTGGTAAATCTGTTGTAGAGATTTGGAAGCATTTGAAAGATCTCCATGAGACCTCTGACAAGGGTAGGGCTTTCTTCTTGAAGAATATGTTGTTTTCCGTTATGATGGATGACCAAGTGTCTTTGTAGGAGCACTTGATGAAAATCAAAGATATTCGCGATCAATAGGAGGCCATTGGTTGTAAGATGGAAGAGGAGGATATGGTGGTGATCACGTTGAAAAGTTTGCCATGTTCGTACAAGCACTTCATCAAAACGCTCAACATTACATCCACCAATGTTGACTTGAAGTTTGATGAGCTGTGCAACAAGCTTTTGCAACATGATAGGTGGAGGCAGCAGTTTGGGAGCAGCAGTGAATCTCCCAGTGTTGAACAAGCATTTATTGCCAAGGATATTGGCAAAGGCAAGTCCACTCAGCAGAAAGGATGAGGCAATTTGGAGGAGGGCTCCAAGAAGTCTATTACTTCCATTATTGTGAGAAGATTGGTCATATACAAAAGTATTGTAGAAAGCGGTTGGCGGATGAGAAGTCCAACTAGGAAGTCTCAGTAAAGTGCTCAAGTGGCAGAGTATACTGAGTAGAAGGAGTCTACATATTATGCATTTTGATGACTAGTACACCTTCAAAATATGGGTAGACTTAGTTTATGTTTGTAGGATGACCATTAAGGGAGGGTATTAAAGTATTGATTGTAATACTAATGGTCATCTACACTTTAGTTAGTTGTTACTTAACTTAGTTAGCTTTTAGTAACTTTTGTTTATGCTTTAGTTTGTTTTAGCATCTTTCTATTATTAGCTTTAGTTTGTTTCAGTTAATGATGGTTTCTTTTTAGGAACATTTGAAAGTGGTATATGCTTTCTTGTATTAACATAAAAAAAGGCTTACATTATATAGAAGAGATAAGTTACTGTAGATATTTAAGATATCTACCTAACTAACCTACTTGATACTGTAGAAACAGTAAACTAGACTAAATTAAACTAATAACCTAATTGACCATTAATAATACAATAATAAGAGTATTCTAACACCCTCCCTTAATGGTCAATCCATCAATAACACCAAGTTGCCCCCTGAATTTTACAAATTTATCCGAGCTCAGAGACTTGGTGAGAATGTCCGCAGTTTGATCCGCCGTCGGAACATACTGCAGCTGAACTGATCCGTCTTCTACCAGCTTGCGGATGTAGTGACAATGAAGCTCGACATGCTTGGTACGTTAATGGAAGACTGGATTTTTGGCCAGTTTGAACACCCCTTGATTGTCAGTGTACAAGGGAGAAGGCCCTGCTTGTGACATGTGCATGTCAGAAAACATCCTACGAAGCCAAATTGCCTCACATGCTGCTTTAACAGTTCCTCGATATTCAGCTTCTGTCGAGGAAAGAGCCACTGCCTGTTGCTTCTTGCTGGTCCATGTTACAGCACCTGTACCCAAACTGAATACATACCCAGAAGTAGATTTTCTATCATCCACTGAACCTGCCCAATTTGAGTCTGTATAACCAATCAGCTTTGGATCCTTGCATCTGCCATAGAGAATGCCATAGTCGGAAGTGCCCTTAACATATCTCAGCACCCGCTTCGCTGCAATCCAATGATTAGCTTTAGGAGCTGTCATGAAGCGAGAGATGTAGCTCACTGCAAAACTAATGTCTGGTCTAGTGGCAGCGAGGTAGATGAGACTGCCCACTAGTTGTCTGAATGTCGTTTCATCGACCAGAGGTGAATCAGAGTTGGTTGACAACTTCAGCCCCTTCTCCATGGGTGTGGAAGCAGGTTTGCAGTCCTGCATCCTAAATTTGTCAAGCAAACTTCTGGCATATTTTGACTGAGAGGTGAAGATGCTACCATCGGTCTACCAAACTTCAATACCCAAACAATAATGGAGAAGCCCCAGATCTGTCATGTCAAAAGCCTGACACAAAGCTTGTTTGATTGCCTCAATCAAATGTGTTGAACTACCAGTAATGATCAAATCGTCAACATAGACAACAAGAAAGAGAATATCATCACCAGAGTGTTTGACATACAGATTACTGTCAGAAGGACTGTGTTGAAAACCATGATCAACCAAGTACTGATCAATCTTGAAATACCATGCACGGGGAGCCTGTTTTAGTCCATAGAGCGCTTTCACGAGCCTACACACTTGATGTTCTTTGCCGGCAACCTTGAAATCAGGAGGCTGCGTCATGTAGACTTTTCCCTGCAAATCACCGTTGAGGAAGGCACTCTTGACATCCATCTGATGAACTGTCCATCCAAATTGGGCTGCAATAGCGAGAAGAAGACGAATTGTGCTCATCTTGGCAGTAGGAGCAAAAGTGTCCTCGTAGTCAATGCCCTCTCGCTGTGTGAATCCCCGAGCATCCAATCTGGCCTTGTACTTGTCCAAAGTACCATCTGCATGATACTTGACCTTGTAAACCCATTTGCAACTGATAGGTTTCTTCCCAGGAGGAAGATCTGAAAGAACCTAGGTGCGATTCTTCAGAAGACTATGATATTCTGTCTGCATAGCCTGTTCACACTCTGGAATTCCTTTAGCCTCTGAATATGTATGAGGCTCGTAGATGCTGTGGATGTTGGCCATAAGAGCGAAGTTGACTGTGTGTAGCTGCTTGCTCTTGCTACGAGTTGATCTGCCCTCAATGAGTTCATCATCATGAAGATCACCGATTGTCTTGGCCCACCACTTAGGTCGACGAGTAGAAGTGCTAACATCTGAAATAGGAGTAACAACATCTCCTGGGATTTCTGGAACAAGGTCATCTGGATGTGAGTCCTGAGGAAAGTCCGGTGGTGCGAGATCATGATTAGTAGACTCCTCATCTTCAGAGTCAGAATGCTCTGAAATGTTAGATTGATGCAAAATTACTAAGTTACGGGTTTGGGTTTGGGTTCAAGGGTTTGGTTTGCAGGTTTGATCAAATTTTTTCTGGGGTTGGGTTCGTTGATACGAAAACATATAAAAATAAAAACTATATACATTTTTGCAGCAGTAATTAAGTTCAAAATACACCACCATATTAATAGTCAAATATTAGTCAAACTCAAGTGTCATGATATAGATTAAAGTTTAAAAATAATAATGTCAAGTGTCAACAATCAGCCATCATTGATCAAATATCATAAAATCGCTTCCACCTAAGAACGTTCCCCACTCTTTTTTTTTTGTTGCGCCAAAGGTATCCTCGTGATCTAGGCCAACAACCCAACCAGCCTTGCCTTGGTCTTACTTTTTGCCAAGTTGGGGTCTAGGAGGGGCGAGTTGAGATGAGACTAATCCTCTGGGGATGAACGCAATCACCCGCAAACCACATGCATCGAGTAAGCCTGGGCCTCGAAGTCGAACCCGAAACTTATGGTGAGCAAACCCACGGCCCAAGCCAGCTCCGCTACTCGTGCGGGTTAGAGCATTACCCACTCTTAATACCTAAGGGCCTATTTATAGCCGATGTTCCCACTTCAGTTTTTTTTGTTTTGTTTCTTTGGCATGCGAAATAAAATAATATCTAAAACTTTGTCCAACAACAAAAAGTGCAACTTATTATCATAAATGTGAAGTCTTTTAATGACACAAGAAAATAAATGACTATCATAACAGTTCTTTATATGACCCACAAAAAGTACCAGTAACTTATACTGAAACGTGTTATCTTAAGAAATCATAATATAAGTTCTCTATAAGTTAGTAAAATTCCTTCCTAGAAAATAAAGCTATACAAGAAAGACAAAAAGAACTCTGTTGTGCCATAAGAAATATTTTGGGAACTTGCGACGTCAATTCCTCTAGTGCACTTTTTGGAGTAAAAACAAGTAAAAAATAAATAAATAAATTCAAAATTTGGCAACTCTAGGTGGGATGGTCCCAAATTCTGCCCAGGTTCATTTGGGCCAGACCCACAAGTTGTGGGTTGGACCTTGTCCCAACCCACAAGGGATTGGACTTGGACCGCGACCCTTGGTCAGATTAGACTGGGACCTAGGGGCTTATGCCTACAAGTTGGTAACATAGCAAAATTGCAATCATAAAATCTTCACATTGCGCTTCATCAAGAGCATCAATGTCATATTTGGTTCTTTTGAGCCACAAGCATCCAAATTGCCACTTCCACTAGCCACACATGCAAGTCTTGTGTGGGAGCCTCCTCATCCTCTAAAGAGATTGTGGCAATTTGTGTAACAAAATTGTTCAAGTTGGCACACTCATTGGTTACATCCCAATTCCTTGTTGAACCCTCATTCTTGATTTGCTTATTTGATAGAAGGTGCAAGTTGGAATGTAATAAATGAAATATGCATAATTCTACTGAGTATCGGAATGGGGGGAAGGGGGGACCGAGGACCTTCATTTGGGGACAGTGGGGGATAACGGTTGGCATGGGGTTGAGGAGCAACACCATTTTTATAATATTATCACCATGTTTTCTACAACACCAAGTTCTAGCGATTTTGAATCTTAAAATAGAGAAGTGCATGCACATTCTGTTAATTGGACTGCAACTGGGTTTGCACACTCAATAGATGACTGTGCCATGCTTATAGTTAGCTAATTATAATGGCATGGTGTGGATAGAAGGTATGCATGGTGCCATCAACTATCTTGAGGTATTGGGCACTGCAAGGACCTTCCAAAGCATATGAGATTAATTACATACTTGGTGTGCTCTATTTGAACACACAGGCCGGTTAATTGTTTTGCAGCCCCTAGTTGTAATGTCCCCTACCTTTATTTGCCCTAGAATTCGCCTATTGATCACAAATTGCAACAAATTAGGGTTAGGGTTTCACCTTATTAAATAAATCTCTTTAATGATGTAATCTTGGATTGGAATCTTGCATTCACCACACGAACAATATATGCAAATATGTATATATGCTTGTTAGGGTTAGGCAATTGCATCACATCCATAGATTATCAACAAAGCAAACATATTAGAGTTGTGGGAGAAGGGACATGATGGGTCCGCTCGAAGCCATATACCAAGCCTAAGAGGGTGTATACCACAACCCTCCCCCTTGGTGACTTGTATTTGCTTTCCCCATCAAGGCCACGACTCCCAAAAGACACTTTCCATCTTGGGGAGTTGGATGGGGGTTGTAAGTGGGCTCTATTGGCTCTTTGCCTAACTACCACTTCACCCCAGGCCCATCCTACTAGACGAGTTTTAGACAGTCAAGCACATCACCTACTCTATCACAAGAAATTAGTTATTAAATATTCTTGTTATCATCTAGGCAATATGGATACATATGTAAATAATGATTGCAAAAAAAATACACCTAAATATAGAATATATATGGTAATAGCAATCTGTTATGATGAATTGCGTTGACTCCTATTTTCTGGTCTGTATGTGTGTGTCTGCTTAATCGATCTGTCCTTAATATTCAGAGGATATTGTTAGTGTAAATCAACGCATAAGAATCTATTAGCCATACTTGTATTAAAGAAACATAACAACTTATAAGGCTTAATAATTGCTGCAAGTTGTAATACTCTAACAATCCTATAGCTAAATAAGGAAAGCCAACCAACAACTTTCAGCTGAAGATGTAACTAACTTGTTACAAAACTAAGGTTTTCTCTTTTCATTTTAACGGAAAGGATTTCAAAATAAAGCAATTTACATAACAATCCATTTTTCAACTAACTTCTAGTTCAGTTTAGTTGAAAAGAAATGTCTAACTGAATTAACTGAAAAGAAACATCCACTATTTTCCATTAACAGAAAAGGAAACGAAACTTAACTAACTTTTCAATGCATTCAAATAAAATTACAACTGATCAATCTTTAAGCTACGTAACCATTTCAAGTATTACAAGAGAGAGAAGGGTTACAAGAGTTTACAATTAAGAAGTTGAAGCATTTGATTTTGATACAGTCATCATGGGAAAAGGAGTTATCATCAGGGCCTTTACTGCCCATCCGAAGACCTACTGGTCTTCCGTGTTCCTTCGACTGAAGCAACCCATCCTTTCACAAGGGTAGTTAATAAGGATCAATCTGTCATCATGCCTCTGAGCCTAGTGTCAAGTACCTATATCTCTTGATCGAACCTTCACTATGGGTACCTCCCAACTAGAAGATTACTCTGATCAGTGATACATCCAGTAATTGATGGTTGACAGATGCTGAATCTAGCATCGTACCTTGGCCAAGGATTTCTTTAATTATACTAGCACTCTTGTGCCGTCGGCGCTCTCACCCTTGCTCGACATGATTACATTGTCTCAAGTTTTAAATTATAAAGTCAAATTAAGTTTCTCTTCTTACTAATTATCATTACATTCCAAGTTCATCTAGCAGCAGGGTCTTTAATCAGAGATATATTCTTTCAAAAAAACAAGGATGAGGAAAAGATTATTTGGCTCAACCCAAGCATGTTCCTCTCGAGGAAATATAAGCATGAAAATTTAGTTACTAGAGAACTCATATTCTGTTCTTCGTTCAATTCTCACAAACTGATTGCTTTCATCAGGTCTAATCCAAGTTTCCAAGAAAAAATCGAGATCAAGAAAATAATAAGAAGAGGAAAATATATTCGGCTTCTCTCAGGTTTCCAATATAGATTAAGAGAAAAGATTAAATGGAACAAGACTCAGTAAGAGAGAGGATAACAGAGTGTTATCAAGAGAATAAAACTAGGCTGAAAAAGATCCCCAGTCAATTAAGAAGAAAGTTTGCGATGTACTTAGGATTTCATTAAAGTTCATTCCACAACAAATTCGATGCCATTTCAATACCAATCAGACCCGAGTTTCATTAGATAGGAAGTATTAACAAGACAAATTCATTTCGATATAAATATACCAAGCTACAGATTATAACTTTAAGTCTCTTATGTGCCTGATAGGAGAATTCGATTTAGATATCTTCAATCTCCAATTCTCTGAAGAACCTGCTTGCCAATCAGCGCCGATGGAGACGCAAATCAAGGAGGTATACTCGCTTCAAGAGGAAAGGATTTGAATTTGAAAGCAGCTGAAATCTTCGCCACAGACACACAACTACCTCCAGAAGGTATTCGAGGAAAGAGACTAAAGAAGATCACCGATGACTGGAGAAAGGGACGGAAGAAAAGAAATAAAATCGGACTAAGATTTCGAGCATAGAGATAGGGTTTTGGTAATGGTGATGAAAGAATATGAGTATGGCGGGTGAGGTTTGAAAAACAAGTTCAAAAAGACTTAGCTTCAGAGCATTGCAAGGGATATGATTCCCAGAAGAAACTTGATGCTCAATACTCAGAGAGATAAAAAATGTAAGAGACCAAAAATCCATTCGATCAAGAAGAATGAAGAAAACCCCCAACTCCAAACCAAAATTGAATCGCTTCTTCCCAATGCCCAGTCCCTTCATCTGTCCATTCTTGGACGTTTCAAGTTTGAGGGTGGCACGAGCTTGGGAGTTCCATTTTGTCCAAACACCGATTCCCAAATTCAAATTAATTAATTTCCATTATATCCATTCAATGGTTCCCCATTTCTAAAAGACAATACCAACTTATTCTTTATTATTAAATTAATATTTAACATCCTCTAGCCAAAATTACTTGCAATTATATACCATGATTGATTCACTTAACTAATAGGATGGAATAAAATATTTTAACTATATCAACTATAGAATAACCAATTGAAATCTCTTATAAGGGTGATTATTGATTTTTATATAATTTAAATTGACTTATTTAATTAATAATTATATTAAATTATTAATGACCAAGTTACGATTTTGATTCCTTGTCTTACATCGACTCAAGGCGAGATGACAATTTCCGATCCTCTGTTAACCACTATCTCTCCCTGATGACATCTCCTTTTCTATCGCAACGTAGTCAGTCCTGCATCCACTGACAGGTATTATGGTTAGATTGATCACAACGGCTTTATAAATATGCATTTTAAATATAATCTCATGAACACATTCAATTTCACGTGAACAAGAAATTCACTTGCAAATGAAAAGATCGTTAACTTACAATTACGATAAATTAAACATCTATTCTATTCCCAATTTCACATTCACATGAAAAACAGTTACTTGCAACTAACTTTACATCCGAAAATACATAATCAACTCATAGTCTCAATGTAAGGTATGTAACATACTCCTCCCCTTAAGAATCATCGTCCTCAATGATTGTTTATTCCAAATTTTAAACATAATATAAACATAAATATAATGTCCTCAATTGTTCAAGAAAAGATAAGGAAATTTCTGAAGGATTTCTTCATAATCCTGCCAAGTGGCATTTTCTTCAGAGTACTAGTTCCACTGGACCTTGCATTGCATAACCTCATGTTTACGTAAGTGCATCCTGTGCACTTCGAGCACTCTAAGCGGCTCGACTGTGATGACCCCTAGATCCCGCACTTGCAAGGAATTCCAATCAATCTGGTGATCAAAACTTGCATAATATTTCTTAAGATAGGAAACATGAAATACATTATGTAATTTGGCAAGGGCTAGTTGTAGAGCAATTCTGTAAGCTACTGGGTTAATAACTTCCAGGACGTCTCACTAATGAATCTGCTTATCTCCCTTTTCTTTCCTATTTATATCTTATGTCTTTATGAAGGACATCCTTTGGAAGAAGGTTGCCCTTCCAAAACAATCATGTCTCTTCCTTATAATTGATCGCAGCCTTTCATAATGTAATTGCTGCCTGTTTCTTATAATTTGCATATTAGTTAAAACCTTCCTTAATATATTCGCTGTTCTTGACAGATTAATTATTGCCTTTATAACCTTCCTTCCCCTTCGTTTGATCCCATCTCCAATATGTATGATATCCAAAAGATGTGTCTTTTGGGAGATGTCTCTTAAAATCCAATTGCTGCCTTTCTTAATTCCAGCGATGCGTTTTACTGCTTTTGTATTACTTCACATTCTACCGTTCATAAGAATATGTGCCTTTCATTACATAATAATATACTCGCTGCTTTATTACTGCCTTTGGTAATGAATCGCTGCCATTCCTATCGTTGCTCATTTTATGTTTATATTAATATATTATCTGTTTCTTATTTCACTATTATATTTATAAATTTATATTAGTTTTATATATGTGTTAATATTTAGAGTATATATATATATATATATATTACACTGCAGGAATTGGTTGGGTATCCGCCCCCCTATAAACTGCAGTGCGCCCGGTAAACTTTTTTCACGTGACCGGTGATGCTGGCATGACATGCCTTTTGGTACCAAGGGGACAGTGGGGGTTTAGACGTCGTGACCTCTTGCCTGCAACAGGATGCTTTAGCCAATAAAGCTAGGCCCACTGCCCCATTTAAAGTATTATATTATTATAATAATATTTAAATTGTTAATATTTAAATTTATATTTTAATATTTACATTGCTATTTATTTATTTGCATTTTAATGCTCGGGTTTTTAGTGTTGCAATTCCGGGGGCATGACACTTGTCTACATCCAGTAGGTGGCAATCTTGGGGTATTGGGCATTGCAAGGGCTTTTCAATTCTATGAGATTGATTGTGTCACTAGTTTGCTCGACCTTGTGACATAGGGCAGTTGAGTGTTTTGTGCTATCACCAATATTGACAGATGATACACTACTGATCAAAACTATTGGTAGAATCTGTAGCTGGCACAGGGGCACAGCTGATACTCCATGTGAATATTATATCTTGTATTGTAAGTTAGAAAACAAAATAGTCTTGTCTTTGCAAATAGTTGGGAGATCCTGCCAACCTAATCCTGTGGTCTGAGAATATTATTAGTAAATAGTGTGACTTTATGATTTCACATGCACTTAAGTTGCTGTCCCTTTTTCTCTTACTGATGAATACTAAAGTTGTTGCTTGCTGTACATAAAGACTGATTTTCCATAACTATTAGCCTGTTTCTATGGTGACTTGTAATTTATAAGCGGGGTTGTATTTGCATTTATTTTGTAATCCAGAGTATCATTTGATTGTGTTTCTTCTCTTTTGTAGTGGGTGATGCTTCAGGCATGTCCCTTAAGCCACTTGTTGCATGTATCCTGTTTCATTTTATTGGTGTGCAAAGTGACTTCCTTAAGTCAATGAAGCTTTTTTGAGGTTGATTTGCAGTTGTGTTATTAGTACCTATATGCTGCTAATGATAAAACAACCTTTTGTTGTGTACCTATTATTTGTTGTGAACACATTTTGATTATGTGATGTTTTCTATGATATTTTTAGCTGGGGAGATCAAAATATGTTTAACTTAATTTATTTCACTATGTTTTCTGTTTGTTGCAGTTATATCATTTGGATTACTTTGTTATGAGTCCTGACATAATATATGTGATATTATTTTACAGAGGCATATTTATGGTCATGATGGAAAGGAGATTGACATCTTTGCAGATGGAAGTACTTTGGCTGTAAATCCTTCCTATGTGAAGCTTTGGCTGGATCTACTGTCACGAACTCCTCGAGTTGCACCTTTCCTTACAAAGAATGATCCCATAATTATTGCTTTGAAAAAGGTGAGTTATTTTTGTGACGACCTCAGGTTGGTGTTTTTTTGGTCTATATTCATGTTAATTGCTCACAAAGCATGCCAAGATTGCATTCTATGTAATTGTATGACTTTGAGTTTCAAAGCTTGTAAAGGTATCTTTCTATTCCTAATTGATCCGAATGCCTAGTTTTTGGTTTAAAGTGTTCTATAAGTTTGATGTCATTGATGTGAAGTAATTCTCTTAAACATAAATATCAAGAACAATAATATGGAACTACATGATGTGCACATGGATGAAGTTGTGGACACTGGAAACAGTTTCTATTTATGAAAAGGTTTTCATGCAGATTGACATTGCCTTTTGCTGCAGAGCATCATTGTATCTTTTCCAAATTAATCTGAATGCCTAGTTTTTGGTTTCAAATGTTCTATAAGTTTGATGACAATGATGTGGCAAAAGTAATTCTCTTAAACTAAGTTACTGGTATGGGTTCGGGTTCGAGGGTTTGGTTTGTGGGTTTGGGCAAATTTTTTTTGGGGTTGGGTTCGTTAATATAAAAACATATAAAAATTAGAAATATATACATATTTGCAGCAGTAATTAAGTTCATAATACACCACCATATTAATAGTCAAATAACATAGCAAAATACACCACCAATTTCATAGTCAAATATTAGTGAAACTCGAATGTCATGATATAGATTAAAATTCAAAAATAATAATGTAATTGTGGATAATCAGCCATCATTGATCATTGATCAAATATCATATGGGTCATCAAAAATATCATCATCACCATCCATATTAGATGATGTATGTATTGGTAAATTAGAATAACCACAGATAGTGTCATTGGCATTGGCACTAGCACTAGCACTAGCACTAGCACTAGCACTAGCACTCTCATTCTCACCAGCTGGCTCATAGTCATTGTCAACATCAAGTGCAGCAAAGTGGTTAGTGGAAGCATCCAAGTCAAGACGCTCTGGCTCAATATCCCACTTGTGTCTCCTTTGTAGGCACTTTCTTTGTGTGTAAGGAGCTGGAAGTTTGAATGCACATACACCAAGTCCTCTACCTTTTTTGAATGTTAGTCTATTGCACTTTATTGGGTGGATGAAGGAGTATGTGCTCCAATTCCTCTTAGATGATGATGAACTAGCAACCTATTAAGACCAAATTAGATGGTTAAGAGTTACAAAATTTAACTAATTAAATTAAAAAATAAAAAAATAAATAGAATTATAAACTTAAAAGATAAAAGATTTTGATTATAAAACTTGGGATAAAATTTTGATTGCAAGAGGTTGTAGGTATGTGTATGCTTGGCCATGGAAGTACCGCCAACTATGATGTAATAACCCATCCTTAATTTTTTCAAATTGCATTTGTTAGCGTTAGCTAAAATGCAATGATAAACAACTGAATAAACAACCCTTCACTTTTTGATCACTCAGATTCCGATGTGGGCAAGGTGAGAGCATACGGTGGGAAGGGGATCTTGCATTAACTGGAAAATCAAGCTAACTAAAAGTAAACACCTTCCACTTTCTGATCACCTAGATCCCTATGTGGGCAAGGTGCCTACAAAATTCTGAAATTCTCAATGCTACCACTTCTTTAGTTGGGTGAGTAATCAAACCAAATGCATGAAATGAACCATCCACTTATTCAGCGGGAATTACAACAAAGCAAAGCATTTGGTGGCAAGCAAACCAGTCAAGAGAGATCTTTCGCTTATTCAGCATGTATAACATAAAGTAAAGAAAGTTCAATCACTTATTTAGTGAGAGCGCCACCACTTATTCATTGGGGTACAAAATGACATGAAAGTAAGAAAGCTTAATCGCTTATTCAGCGAGAGCACCACTTATTCAGTGGGGTAAGTAGCAAATAAATACAAGAGCTGATCACCAATGGTACTACCAAAGGTGTTACAAAGGAGTTCAATATAAAATGATCCAAAATAACAGAAGCTGCTGACATACTTATGAAAATGATGTTAACTTGCTTCACAACTCCCGAATATTACCCCAACATGAATATAAGTATTCCCCCCAACAGAATATAACAATGATACCTCAATATAAGTTCCCCCAAGTATTGTAGAAGGTCTTATTTGCTGCTGCTACAGGTCTGCTATAGAAATTTCAGGTCTGATAGTGCATGAACAGCAGACTGGAATGTCAACTAGCAACTCCCTAATGGGCACAACTCCCTTAAATCACCATGTATCTCTTCCAAAATGTTTGCAATGCAAAGACCAAGACTGGGCACTCCCACACAACCCAAACAGCAAGGTCAAAGGGAAAATTTTCAGTCACCAAGCCCAAGATCTAAACCATCAAAGAGGTACGGCCAGCATAGGGACGATTTGCTCCTAGAAATTGGTGTCTCCATAAAAAATTCTGCATTCTTGCATAAGGGGACGCCTCAACCTGCCAATCATGAATCAACAATACCCACAAAAAGATCTACAAATGTCAAACCAGAATGAGCAGTATAATGGTACAGCCTAGGGTTGGAAAAACAGTGACCAGCAAACTGAAATCTTCTTAAAGTCACTCCAAATGCTCCAAATCATTGCAAGAAGATGTAATGTCACCTTTTGTGATTACCTTATACTTTCCCTTGAAATCACAATTCCAAATGAAAGCAATAGTAGATTATAGTTAAAGATATAATTTCCTACTCAAAATCGAGATGATGTAAATCTGGTTATGGAAACCTGCAACCATGTTAGATAAGTATGATAGGCATAATCCATGAAATACATTTAATTCTAGGTCTAAGAGAGATTATATATATCATAGTTTGCAGACTCGAACTCGCCGTAGACTCGGCAGCCCAAAAATATGACTCGGACTCGGGACTCGGCACAGACTTGAGAAAAGACTCGGCTAAAAAAAAACCCTAGTTTTACAAAAAAACAAGAACAAATTAATACATTTTGAGAACAAATTAATGTATTTAGAGAACAAATTAGTGCATTTAGAGAACATAAGAGCCTAATTTGATTATCAAACACTCATAATTCAAAGATTTACACGTCATATGATCATCAAACACTCAATAATTGAAATTTCATCATTCATAATTTCATAGTCATCAAATACTCATAGTTTCAATGTATAACAGCATAATAAGTTTATAAATGTTTACATATAATCATGTCAAAAAGAGGAAAACATTAACAACCACATCTAATCTACATCTTCCTCTTTTCCCTCCCAATGGTACTCAATTTTGGAGGCCTAGAACTAGAAGGTGCCCGTGCTATAGTATCCGAACGAGGACTAGGAGATCGAGCAGGGGAAACATGATATTCAAATGTGTCTTCATCGTCCTCCATGGCATCCAATCTTGCTGCTTCTTCTTCTTCTGTTGCTGCTCTCTCTAATTCAGCAAGATCCTCATCAGTAAGGAAGACATCAGCCTCATCATTTTGTTCATCAATAGTCCATTCACCATATGGATCAATGTCATCCAAGTCGATGGACTCGTGTGAAACACCCTCCACCTTTCTAGTTCGAAGGCGAAGGTTGTACCAAACAAAAACTAAATCATTTAGGCGCTGCTGAGTCAACCTGTTTCTCTTCTTTGTGTGAATGTTCTCAAATAAACTCCAATTGTGTTCACACCCAGAAGCACTGCATGGCTGCGACAAGACACGTATTGCTAGCTTTTGAAGATTTGGTGGCACCATAGTTCTCCCACCATAGATCTACAAAAACATGTTTAAAAATATAAGTATTAAGAAATAAGAATAAAGTAAAAAATCTATATGTAAGAATCAAGTTTCTAATTTCATTTTTTACCTTGTTGTTTTCCTCTCCTTTCAATTGCTTGTTGGGAGGAAAAGAGTCTCCCCTTTGCACCCTTGTAGACCTTGAATAGATAAAAGAAAAAGTAAATCAAATATAGAAAATTCATAGATAGTCAAGGCTCAACATTGCAAATTCATAAATAAGATGTAACAAATCTCACCTCCAACTCATCAAGCACTTTATCTCTCAGCTCAGGATCAGGCACCATCCTATCAATGCATATGACAAGACCTTCCATGACTTCCTCATCCGCCTTAAATGTGTCCGAGAAGTAGAACTTCGGATTCAAGAAGTAGGCGAAGGCATGGATCGGCTGGTGGAGTTGGTGTGTCCATCTCCGATCAATGATGCGCCATATGATTTCATATTTCTTTTTGTTTCCGCCATAGTAACGTGATATGGCCTCTTTGGCCCTATCCATGGCCTCATAGATGAACCCCATTGGCATGCCATCTCCATCCACCATACGAAGAACCCTCACCAAAGGTTCTGTCACCTAAAAAAATGAAAACAAATGTTAAATCATAACAAAATTAACCCCTAAAAAAAAAAAACAGCAAATAGATTATCATGTATAATTTATTTTTGTGTGATTGCTACTTACCCCCATCAACTCCTCTCCATTTTTGATGAATGTCTCATCAAAAACTATGGCAACAATCCTCTCCCCTTTAGGTCTATTGGAAAATGAGGACTCCTTCCAAGCATCAGACACGAACATTTGTTTGAGATGACCAATGGCACCAAGAATGCTTTGCAATGCGAGGAAGTGGCTAGCAAATCGTGTCACTCCAGGTCGCACAAGGTCCTTGCCATTTGTAAATTTCCTCATCAAAGAAAGCACCCAAGTATGGTTGTAGATAAATTTTGTAACACTTTTTGCATCTTCAACCACACTTTTGACCCATGAAATCTTACCAATGTCCTCTAGCAATAGGTCTAAGCAATGTGCAGCACATGGAGACCATGCAATTGTGGGATACCTCTCCATAAGTAGTCTACCTGTAGCTACATATGCAGCTGCGTTGTCCGTGATGATTTGGACAACATTATCAACTCCAACCTCCTGGACCACCCCATCTAATAGATTGCATAAAGTCTCAACATTTTTAACTTCATGGGAGGCATCTATTGATTTTAGAAACACCAATCCACCATTAGAGGCCACTAAAAAGTTAAGGAGAGTTCTATTTTGTTCATCTGTCCACCCATTAGATAAAATGCTGCAACCTTTTCTTCGCCAAAATTTATTTTATTCATCAACCACAAGCCGTGTATTCTTTACGGCTTCCTCTAGCAATGGCCCACTAAAATCTCTAGATGATGGGGTCTTAAACCCCTTTCCTGCAACTGTAAGGGTGTTCACCAAACCTTCCCAATATAGGCTGTTTGCAACATTGAAAGGTAGATTATTGTAGTACCAAAAGTTTGCAGCAGCCATCCTAGCTTCATGATGCTTTTCCTTATTCCAACCGGTACCTTCAAGTGAAGGTTGTGCTCCTGGAACATTACGTGGAATAAAATAATTTGGTCCTGATGAAGGACTTTGGCCAGCACTAGCAGTAGAAAAGGAACCATCAGGACTCACCAAAAGATGAATGTGGAGCACGGATGCTTGGACTTGTAGTACCATGGGGCATATATGGTGTAGAAGGGGATCCACTCATCGCTGCTGCTAGGGCATCCTTTGTTTTTTGTCTTTCATCTTTTTTTAGCTCATATTCAGCAAGAAGGGCCTTCATCTCTCTAATAATCTCAGGAGTAGTCTTAGGGCATCCCTCCACATTTTGCCCAGGTATTCTTGCAAGGTGGTATTTTAATCTGTTTATCCCCCCTGCCATCCATTTCTTGCATTCATTACATGTCACTTCACCTTTTTTATTTCTTGGTATTCCATACTTCCATACAGGGTCTTTTTTCATTCCCTTTGGATTTGAAGACGACATTGCTGTTTCAAGTTCAACATGGAAAAAAAAAATCAGCTAGGGTTTGCTAAAAAATCAGCAAATAAATGTGATTCAAAGTTTTAAACATTTGCAAAAGAAAAAGAATGCAAAACCAAGCTAGAAATAGTAAGAATTAGGCTATTAAGGAAAATAGAAAATTTTTTGGCAACATTTCCCCTTATTTTTCTTGATTTTTTCGATTTTGAATGCAAGAAAACAAAAAAAAAGAATTGTTAGATCACTTACCTGGCTCTATTTTGATCTTTTTAGTTCGTTCTCCTTGCTTCAATCAACCCCAAATCAATTTGCAGACCTGTTTTTCACAACTGAGAGTGTTAAAATGAAAAAAAAATGAAAAAGAAACATGGGTTTTTAACCCATTTTAAGATTTCGATTCTTGGCGAAGGAGAGTCACGAATTCGCGACTCCAGTCCGACCACCGGGACTTGTTGAGAATCTTGAAAGGTCGGACTTCGAGGAGTCCGACCAGGGAACTCTCTTGGACTCGACTTTTCGAGATGCGTGGCCCGTCGACTTCGAATTTGGCTGGAATCGAGAGTCCTTGGTGAGTTCTGATCCTCTTAGAGTCTACAACTATGTGATATATCACTATAAAGAGTCCCAAGGACTACGTGGGCTCAACCATAATGAGGACGTGATGAGGTGCCCCAAGTATCCTCTACCCTAGGCCCAACAGTAGGACCTTATCCTTTGTAGCCTCATGTGGTCCTTAATCGATGGTCCTTAACCATCATCATGAGGTGGTGTACCTAGTGAGGGCTTTACATCGTTCCCCTCCATCATGCTAAACCCTCCCCTTATGATTGAAGATCCCTTTTTACTTACTCCAATAATTGATTCAAGTGTGGATAGTTGGGAGGCTGCAATAGGGTGTCCTAGATACTCAACTCTAGGCCCAAGGATAGGACCTTATTCTCCTTGGCCTCATGTGGTCCTTAACCGATAATTCCAATGGTGACTCCTGCAGTGAAGCCACTCCAATGTCCAGCTAGGGAGTCTTTCAATTCCAAAACAAGAGCAACTTTGAAGGTTTCCGTCTCCAAAGCGCTTGAGGGGATTCAATCTTCACTTCGACAACATTTCGTTATCATCAATCAACATGACCAAATGAGAGCAACCAAGAAGTTTGAATTCCTTTTCCCTTCAAAAGGGAATGCCACACTTGGGAAAATAAAAATACTTTATTAAAAATCACTTAAAACTCTCTATCTTGGCGTCCACTATAGTTATGTTCTAATTTTGCTTTTTAAAACAACTTAAGTTGTCCATGCTAGATTAATGGGGTCAAGGGGCCTTTTTGACTTTGAAATTAGCAGAAGTTTACCAAATATTTCCTTTTTGAACTCCAAGACTATTGGAAGGCTTCAAACTCAAAAGTAATAAGATACCAACAATGAAGTTGCCACCTACCAAAAATAAAAGCAGCTGCATTGGTATTGTGAAGTGTTTTTGTAGCTGCGTGACGTATTTTTCCTTAAGAATGAAGCTTCAAGGCAAGTCGACCTTTCTATTATAAATCAAATACTATATTTTTTAGGTCGGCTCATGAGGAGAGCTCGCCTAGTTTGGTATATAATGGAGATAGAGTCTCCACATTAAGCAATCAATTCATTCCATTTCTAAATTCAATTTCCTTCAGCAACAAATCCGTATTCAAAAGGAGCAGATTTGCTCAAGGAGAAGAGTTGATATTTTGTGTATCTAAAGAATTCGCACTATCTTCAAGTGCTGATCTATTGTATGAGATTCAACCTTTCTAGGGCCTGATTCTGAGTGCTATTTCTGCACTTTTATTTCTGATTTATAAGAGAATAATTTGCTGCTGGGTTTTTCCCTTGTGTAGAAAGGTTTTCCCAGGATAAATTGCTGTGTTGTCTTCTCTGTGTTGTATTTTCTGCTTAATTGCATTTCTGATCTGAAAATTAACAAGGACCACTGCTAGAAATAACACTTACTAAAAATAACACATTGCTAAAAATAATAAGTGTCCAAACTCAAAATAAGCACATTTTGCGCTGCAGTTGTGACTTGCTAAAAATTGTAAGTACTAAAAATAGCAATGATTGCCCACCAAGGATCTCAAAAAACCGAGAAAGAGCTAGTAAACTCTTTGGCAAACCTCTGTAATAACCTCTTGAAAAGCAGACGAGAAACCTCCAAGAATATTGGAAACCCTAGAAATGCCTCCAAGTAGCCTACGAGACTCCAAAAATAGGCTAACAGACATCAAAAAGCTTAGGGCTAAAAAGGGGACATTACATATGAGCATTAACCATGTACTTGTCTCGAAGAGCATCAAGACCACAATCACTGGAGCATGCAAAACCCATGAACTCAGCCCTCATTGCATCACGTTGGTTGCAATGCGGTGAGTGGAGTGGGTAGTCGTTTGTTGTCTCTACAGTAAGTTTGTGTAGTTCTTTGAAGAACTTTTCTTGAGGATCCTTGCTCACTTTTCGCGTTGATGATGATAGCTTCATCTTCTCAATCAGTGGGGTTGGCCAGCCATCATAGACTTCACCCAAACAAGGTCTAGCCATGTTAATATAACAAATCATGCTCAATATGGGCTAAGTGAAATTGAGAGATACTTTCGGCACGATCCATTGATGTTTATAATTGGCGTCGGTAGTATTCTTCCAACGATCTCCTTTACATCATTGGTTAAATTAAATATACCCTTGGGAATATTTAATTATAAGTGCGATTGCTCAAGGAACATCATTTGTTAATGATAATTAATATTCAATGTGAAGAGGCGCTTCACATGGCAACATTGTAATTGTTATCTTGGCCGACCTTCCTTGTAACTTGCATTTTATTAATTGTAATTATATTTTATGATGGCCGACCTTGCATGAAGAGGTGCAACCTCTCTCTCCCAAATTGTATAAATACAAGTTCATTCCATTCATTCAATCATCAAGCAAGTTCAAAGTATCTTCTCTTCTCTCAAGTGTGAATTACCAAGAGCAGACTGTGAATTCATAAAGTGCAGATTGTGAAGTTGTCAAGAGCAGATTGTGAACTCTTCAAGAGAAGATTCGAGTTGCAAGTGTAGATTATTTATCTATCATTGCATCTTGTGAAGGTGTTGATTATTGTATGAGATTGGCCTCCATTGTAGACTTGTTGCCATTTTATATATATAAGAGATATACATTTGTTCTTGGAGTTTTCTCCCTCAAGAGGAGAGGTTTTCCTAGAATGTCCTGTGTGTTGTTGGTAATGGATTTTTGAATTAAATTTTTGTATTAATCTAATCCGCTAAAACTGAATCCCACCAAATGCCATCTAGGATCATTTGCTTAACCTTTGTTGCCCTTGCAGTGCTAGTTTGCCTCCATATGAACCAATTAGGGCTGATGACCATGTTAGAGAGTGCCTCATGAACCTTCACAAGTCATCTCAACACAATTGTGTTGGAGGAAAAACGGGTCTTAGCAACTTGTTTGAAAATCAAAATAAAATAAAATTTTAAATTTACAAAAATTAAAATAAAATTAAAAATATTATTGAAGTGAAACATGTTTATTATTTAACTTACCTTCAACAACTCCAATTTCGAGAATGTTCTAAATATGCCTTGTGACATATGGTGGTTGGTGATGAACATTTGGATGTCTTCGGCCTCAACATACACCTATTTGATCCAATCAATTTTGTTTCCAATTTTTTGTAGCAATAGGTTGAGGGAGTGGACAACACAAGGTGTCCAAAAAATGTGTGAATATCGCTCAACCAATAATCTAGCAGCCCTACAATTTTTTGCGTTGTTTGTTATAACTTGCACAATATTTTGAGGGCCCATTTCATCAATAGCTTGACAAAGATTGTTAGCAATAAGTGCACCATCCTTCACCTCTCCTTCACAATCCATTGCTCTCAAAAACATTGCCCCTTTAGGGGACATTGCAATAACATTGATGAATGGGCTATTTTTTGCATCTTTCCATCCATCAGAAACAATGGTCACCCCTGTTTCGATCCACAAATTCCTTATGGGTTTCAAGGAGTCCTCTACAAATTTCACCTCTTTATCTAATAATGTGCTACGCACCTTCTCAAAACTTGGGCCCTTATACCCTTTTGGAGCCTCATTAATAGATTTCACCATTTTTTGCTAATATGGTGAGCAAACAACATTGAATTTGCTATGTCTTGATCGATAATCTCTCTAGCCTCATTCTAAAATGGCATTTCCAATGGTCCCTTTGATCTCTTATGTGTAGAGGCCACAAGTTGCTCTTCAAGTATGCACATAAATGGATGGCTCTCAGTAGGTTGAAAATGATAAGGCAGCATAGGGGGCTTCATCCCTCAAGATCCTTTATGATTTGATCTATGGCCTCCTGCTTGGTTTGCTTTTTCTTGCTCTTCAATATTTGCTAAAACTTGCGTTTCTAGAATGCCTTTATTATTTGCACTTGGACAAAATTTGATGCCTTGTCCAGGGATCTTGCACAAATGGCTTTTCAACTCGATTGTATGAGCTTGAATATCGAACTTTACAATGATCACAAATCCAACCATAACCTCCACCACATGGAAGTTGTTGTACCATTTCAAGATATTTCCAAAGGGGAGAGTTGGGTATGTTTTGAAGCGAGATTGGCTTGTGGGGCTAGAAACAGTTGCCATTGTAATACCTAAGGCAACAAGTTCAATAAACAACACATTCAAAGAATTGAAACTAATGAAATTTGAAAACAAAAAGAAGTTAATATATAAATACAACTTATTAGTTAATTCATTTATAAAAATTAAGCATGTGTTATAGATACCTATAAGAATGAAAACAAATCAAAACTTCAAACCAAAACAAGAGAATTCATTTGTAAAAAAAATGTAGAAGAAAAAACCAAAAATTAAAAAAAACCTACCTTTTTTGAAGAAATCTTTCTCTACGATTTTCTTGGCAACAAACACTTGCAAATGTGTAGGAATTGAAATGATAATTGATATTCAATATTCGTTATTTTGTATTTACAAAAAGAGAGGAATACTCCTTATAAAGAAAATTACAAGATGATGTTCCTAAAAAGAAATAATCGTTAACATAAGCAAACTAAAGCAATTAACAAAAAGATGCTAAAACGAACTAAAGCATAAATAGAAGTTACTAAAGGCTAACTAAGTTAAGTAAAAGTAAACTAATGACTAACTAAAGTTAAGATGACCATTAAATATTACAATTAATATTTTAATACCCTGTCATCCTACAAACATAAACTAAGTCTACCCAAAATCTGATGGTGTTCTGGTCATCAAAATGCATAATATGCAGACTCTTTTTGCTTAGTATACTCCGCCACTTGAGCACTTTGCTGAGACTCTTCTTGGTTCGACTTCTCATCAGCTAACCGCTTTCTGCAATACTTCTGAATATGACCAATCTTCCCATAGTAATGGCAAGCAATAGACTTCTTGGAGCTCTCCTTCAAATTGCCTCATCCTTTCTGCTGAGTAGACTTGCCTTTGCTAATGTCCTTGGCGGTAAATGCTTGTTCAACATTGGGAGACTCACCGCTGCTCCCAAACTGCTTCCTCCACCTATCCTGCTGCAAGAGCTTGTTGCACAGCTAATCAAACTTCAAGTCAACATTGGTGGATGTAATGTTGAGAGTTTTGATGAAGTGCTCATAGGAACGTGGCAAACTTTTCAACGTGATCACCACCATATCCTCCTCTTCCATCTTGCAACCAGTGGTCTCCAGTTGATCGTGGATATCTTTGATTTTCGTCAAGTGCTCCTACAAAGACATTTGGTCATCCATCATAATGGAAAACAACATATTCTTTAGGAAGAAAGCCCTGCCCTTGTTTGAGGTCTCATGGAGATCTTTCAAATGCTTCCAGATCTCTGCAGTAGATTTACCAGATGGTATTTCTGGTAACATCTCATTAGTGACAGATAATTTTTAAAAGCATAACTGCCTCTCAATTATCTCCATCATACTTGTCCTGATCCTTCCCAGCAGCTATGGGACAAGCTTTTGTACCTAGAACAAGCGCATCTAGACATCGGTATTCAAAGATGGTAAGCATTGTTTGTTTCCATGTTTTGTAATTATTTCCATTGAACCTTTGCGTACTTTCCAACATTACATTGGTCAAAGCAGCCATCCCTCCCGTTTTCCAAAATCCAAAAAATGAGGTAAAGTCTGTGATCAATTGCCACAAAACGCTAGACAATCAATTGGCGCAACTCATGATTTTTTCAGGGCTTAGTAGTAACAAGAAGATTTTTCTAGAAAACACCTTCAAAAACTCAGAAAAGTAAAGATTTTTTTAGAAAAATCTTCAAAAAACTCTGAAAAAGAGATTTTTTCAAAAAAAAACCTTCAAAAAACTTTGATGTTTGCAAAATTTTGTAGACAAAATTTTTCAAAACTCTTAAAAACTTAGAAATATTCGCTGCTCATTTTTTTTTGATGCAAAAACTAAGTTACCCGATTCGGGTTAGGGGCCGGGTTGGTCACTGAGAACCCGGTGCGTGAAATGCGGGCAAAATTTTAGGGGTTTGAGTGCGTATGGAATGCGTGTGTATATATATATATATGTATTATATATACAAAAAAAAAATATAAGAAATTGTAAAACTAAATCATTTTCATAGTATGATATGATCATTGATCAATATAAAGATAATTATTAAATGCCAATTGATAGTTGAAAAATATTCAAATAAAATTACTGAATTACAAAATGTAGTTCATGAAACATTGAAACATGATTCAATGTTCATTGTTCAAGTGCTCATCAATCATCGAAAGGATTGTCAGAATCATCGTGACTTAGATTTTGAGCGGTTTGAACTTCAAAATCATTATCATTTGAACCCAAAGTGGATCCAACACCATGTGATATGCCATCAATATCACCCACATCATCCATAGTGGCTCTAGCAAGATCCTGAATGGTTGCATCCAAGTCAGTAGACTCGGGTGCTACATCCCAAAGCCTCGCTGCCCCCTGCTTGTATTGACGATCCTTACGTGACAGAAGACGCAAATTGGAATGAATATACACTAAGTCTTCAGCTCTTTTTGCAGCCAACCGGTTACGCTTCATTGAGTGGATAAAGGAGTATGTACTCCAATTCCGTGCAGCGGCAAGAGCTTGCAACCTGGAGAGAAAACCAACAAAATTAAAAATAAAAAATGCAAGATAAATTCAAGAATGTTAAGTGTTAAATTTTACAATACAAGTGGCAAAAAAAAAAAAACTTGTGAGAGGATCTTGATTGCAAGAGGTTGGAGGTACATATAATCTTGACCATGGAGGTACCACCATGTAAGAGCATCCATTTTGTATTGGTCTCTAGCAACAAAAGAGGTATGATTTTTTGATTTTCCTGAGATAAACATTCCAAATTCTCTCATGACACTTGTATGCACTTCTGGATCACTGAACATTCTACTAAATGCCGTCTTATACCCATTAGCAACTTCAGAATCTCTATATGGCGGTATTCTCCCTGGGATAGAAAGTACTTCAATGGTATAGTACCTCAAAGATAGGGCATATGCAAGGAGGTGCAATGGAGTTGTCATCTTGTTCCAACGATGAAGAACAATTGCTTCCACCCTTTTGTAAAAGGTGTCTTTAGGATCATTCTCTCTTTTTTGTATTTCTATTTTTATTTTTTCCAACATTGTGTCCATGCTATCATAGACATCCCCCAAGCATGGTTCATCTGTATCAGCAAACCGAAGCATAGACATGATAGGTTCAGTGAACTCCAATACATAATTCACACGATCCCACCAATCGTCATGCAAGATCAATGCCTTGACCTTTTGGGCCCTCTCTGAATTTGATTGCTTCCATATACCCCATTGGTTGCTAATAACCATTTGACTCAATGCATCTTTCACCTTCACAAGTTGTCTCAGAACAATTGTGTGAGATGCAAACCGGGTCTCAGCAACCTAAGAACATGTTAATAGTAAGTTAATAATACATTTAAAATATGTAAATAATGCAAAAAATTATTTTATTCAATTATGTAAAACATGACATAAATGATAAATGAAACTAAATAAATTAAATTTACCTTCAACAATTCCAATCTTGAAAAAGTTCTGAAAATTGCTTGTGACATATGGTGGTTTGCCACAAACATCTGGATCTCCTCAGACTCCTGGTATATTTCTTTCACCCACTCTATTTGGTTGCCAATTGCTTGCATCACCAAATTGAGGGAGTGTACGGTGCACGGTGTCCAAAAGATGTGCTCATATCTAGCCTCTACCAAAGCACCTGCAGCCCTGCAAACTTTTGCATTGTCCGTAATTATTTGGACAACATTTTCACTACCCACCATCTCTATGAGTCAATGAGAATCCTGGAAATGAACTCTGCATCTTTCACTTCCCCTTCACAGTCAACCGCCCTCAAAAACATTGCCCCCTTGGGGGACATTGCAATAACATTAATCAATGGACGGTTTTTGCAATCTTTCCATCCATCGGAAACAATAGATACACCTGTTTCAACCCAAGAATGTCTAATTGGTTTTAGTTGGGCCTCTACAGATTTCTTCTCTTTTTGCAATAAGGTGGTACGCACCTTTTCATACCCAGGACTTGTGAAACCAGGAGGTGCACTATTTATTGCTGACACCATGTCCTGCCAATATGGTGATCTCACCAAGTTGAATGAAAGACCATTGGCATAGAGGCAACATGCAATTTTTTCTTCAGCAATATCTCTTGCCTCCATTTTAAATGCCTTCTCTAATGGACCTCTCTTGCGGGTGGTGGTTTGTGGTTCTTCATCTTCTTCTTCCGTAGAGGGTATAGACAAGAAGGGATGTCTAGAGGGCATAACTATCTGAGTGGGTAATGTTGTTTTTTTCTTTCCGGAACTATAACTACTTTCTTTTCCTCTTGCAACCAATTTGTCAGCATCTTCTTGTTCTTTTATAAATGCTGCTATTTGTACAGCAAACAACCCCTTCTTATCTGGGCCCTCACACATATTAATCCCTTTACCACCAGGGCCCATAAAATGAAGTTTCACTCGGTAATAGGAGCTATTATATTGTGTATTGCAAAAAGTACACTTCCAAACAAACCCCCCACCTCCAGGAATTTGTGAAATTCTTGTGGTATGACTCCATAAAGGAGATCCTTTATCAATTTTGAACTTTTAGCTTCCCTCCCCACCCACTGAACTTTGACTACTAGCCATTGTTGCAATCTATAAAAATGAAAAAAAATATACTTGAAAAACTTCTTCACAAACTTGAAAATCCATCAAAAACTAGAAACTTAAAAAAAATCTAAGCTCCACGGGGTTTAGGAAATTACTAGAATACGGCCGGGGCCGAGTTTTACGATACGAGGAGTACTTTTGAGTCATTTTTAGGGGCGACAAAAATAGAAGTGCAAAATATAGAGAAATTTCAAAAGTTCATAGCATAACATTGATAAAGCATTCATTCTAGACATTGTATAAGCTTAATACATATCATTAGACTTGAATTGAGATTTCACATGAGAATCGACAAACAAATTAACAAAGTTCAAATGCTTTTCATTATAAATGTGCATACATATCATATAAAAGTTTGATAATTATAACCAAAATGCCCAAAGGCTCCAAGTCTCAACTATGAAATGACATGATAAACATAAAACTAAGAAAATATATCGCTGTCGATGGTCCCTAATCAGCAGAAGGTAGGTCTAAATCAGCATCGCCCTCGCCATCAGAGCACGAGTCTAAGTCAGTGTCAGTGTCCATGTCAATAGAAGGATCTGTCTCAACCAATGGAACACCCACCAATCCCTCATGTGCATCCTCCTCCTCAATCTGCGTAGCATCTTCGGGATTAACATCCCAACGTAAGGCTGGAGTTTGACGATACTCACTAGACTGGCGATCCTGTAAGCGCAAAGCACTGTGTACTGCCACCAACTTCTCCGATCGTCTAGAGGTAAGGCAGTTCCTCTTGACTGATTGGATGAAGCTATATGTGGACCAATTCCTCTCTGCAGCAGAGGAACTGGCAACCTGTGAAAGAAGGCGAACAGCAAGTAATCTCAACTCTGGTGCATCCTTCCCATGCCACGTCCACCATCCAATAGGGTCGGTTTGAGCCAATGTAGCTCTATCCATCCTCGCCTCTGGTTTGCCGAAGGTTGGACCACGAAGATTGGCAAATGCAAGCCATTGTGTGCGAAGTATGGTAGATTCCTCTGAAGTATACATTTTTGTAAGGGCCCTCATGAAGCCTTCTTTCACCTCTTCATCATGAGATGGAGCCACTCTCCCAGGCCTCGGTGCATACCATTTCGGATTGAGAGCATAGGCTGCCATATGAAGCGGGGTGTTCATAATGTCCCACCGTCGCGTCACAATGGGCCTAAGATGCTCCTCATAAAATGCCAAAGAAGGGTCCTTGCTATAAATTGCTTGTTTGACCTGTCCAAGCATACTATCAAAGGTCTCATAAATCTCTCCAAGGCTAGGAGAGTCAGTATCAGCATATCTAATCACTTGCACAATAGGCTGAATGAAGGAGCATACATAACTGCAAGTGCAAACAAGTTACAAAAATTAAAATCAGGTAAGCTGCTAGCCTATAAATATTAAATAATAAAATGAAAATCAGCAATAATAAAATTTAATAATTCAAATAAATAATAAAATCAGCAATGCCAATTTTCTTACCTCATTGTGGACCACCAGTCATCATCAAGGATTTTTTGTTTCACCCTTTTTCCCTCCGCTGTGCTTGACTCTTGCCATCTACCCCACTCTACATTGACCATCATTAATTGTAGAGCCTCTTGGACCTCAAGCATCCTCTCCAATAAAATGAAGTAGCTGGCATATCTAGTCTCCACGGGCTTGAGGAATTCCTTCCTCGAAAATGTTCTAAACAAAGCAAGTGAAGTCTGATGGTTGCAAATGAACATTTGCACCTCTCTAGCCTCTGCAACCACTGCCTTCACCCAATCTATCTTCCCAATGTCCTTCAAGGTATTGTTCAATGCATGCACGCAACAAGGGGTCCAAAAAATGTGCTTATAAGCACTCTCCACCATCAATCCAGCTAATTTACACACACGGGCTGAATCGGTCACTACCTGGCAATGGCATATCATCAAGTTGATATGAGATTACTAAATTAGTATAGAATATAGATATCAAAATTTTAAATAACTAATAAGAAAATCAAAATAAAAAATAAGAAAGAAAGAAAATCAAATTAAATCATACCTGCACAACATTAGAGGCTCCAACCTCCTCTATAGCATCTCTCAAAATCTGAAATTGGAAGGTTGCATCCTTCCTTTTGCCTGAACAATCTACAACTCTAAGAAAATAAGAGCCTGCTGTACTAGTGACAATAAGATTGATGAGTGGCCGATGTTTGATATCGGTCCACCCATCCATGATTATGGAGCAGCCATCTGTCAACCATGTTTGTCTCATATCCTCCATCAAAATACTCACCTTGGAGTACTCTTTATCAAGAAGGGTGGTGCGTAACTTAGTTTCTCCAGGTGGAACATATGAGGGACCAGCAACTACAATATCTTTGCACATTTGTTTAAAATATGGTGAACGTGAGACATGAAATGGTATGGCATTAGCATAAAAAAACTTGGCAATAGAGGAATCAGCCCCATCTCTTACTGTAACATTAAACATATCAGCAACATTCATACTCCTTTTCTTTCCTCTAGTAGAATCCTCCCCCACATGAGAGTGAGAAGCTGAAGCAACATCTACTGATGGTGTAGGCATTCCCATACTAGGCTGCAAACTCTCAACTGAAACCCCTTTACTTAATGCCTCCCCCTCCATATGCAATCTAGTTGCCTCAATTTTTTGTTGTTGGGTTATTTTTCTACACCCTTTCACCCCTTGACCACCAATCCACAAAAGATGGCAATAAACTCTCGTATAGCTGCCCCTATATTGTTTGTGGCACAAATGACACTCCCATACTCTACTACCCCCCGAATTTTTTTTCTTCTCTTTATCAACTCTTGTTGCAAATTGTAGTAGAGGTTTTTTGGGGTTAAATGGGCCTTTTGCCCATTTTTTGAGGATTTCAGATGGACATTCAAATGGGTTTGACTTTGAACTTGCTGACCCTACTCCACTCCCACTCTCTGAACACCCCCCAATGTTTGCAGTTGCACTACCTCTATGTCTATTTCTTGTTCTTTGAGTTTGAGTTCTTTCTTGCATTTGGATTTCAATATCCTCACTTTCACTATCACTGCTGCTACTCATGGTTGTTTTCTAAATTTTATGAAGTTTCTGATTTCAAAGAGCTGCAAGTTCAAAAAAAAAAGAAGTAAACACTAAATGCCCTTCCTATGTGTTGAAAAACTTAAACAAATCTTGCAAAAATTAAAAACAAATAGCAAATACAAAACAAAGATGAAAAACATACCTCTAATATGCTGGAAATGATGCCCTAAGCTCCTCTTCAAACTGTTGTTCTCTCCTTCACTCAGCTGCTCTCCTTTTGCTATGCTTCACTTCACAAGGCAAGAAGTAAAAATGAGTTGCTTTTCTCATTTTAGGCCACATATAAGGCACAAATTAGGTTAAGTGGCATGGGGCGTCCCTCGTGGGCCCTCCCATACCTTTTTTTTAATTTAAAAAACTTTATTTTTTTTAAAAAAGGCGTCTGATTTTTTGCTGGGCCATAGGGTACGGCTAGCCGTACCCGGTACTGATGAGGGATGACTGGGCTGTTTCGGGTACGCGTAGCCGTACCCTACGTCCCCTGCCAGTGAGCAAAAGTCTTGGGTACTTGGAGGCCAAAAGGGGACTGCCAGGGGACGTTCCCTAGCCGTCCCCGCGTCCCCGCGTCCCCGTTTCGTACTCGGTATGGGAAACGGGCAAAAAAGCTAGGGGACGCGTCCCTGTGGAGCATAGAAAAAAATTCATGAAAAGATTGAAGAATAGGGTTTAAATGCATATCTTAAACACTCAAATCTCCTTTGTAGAAGCTATTTGCCACTCCACAATCGATCTCCTTCGAATACAATCACCTCCCTTCAAAATGCTAAGATGGAGAGAAAATATAGGGAGAGCAAAATGAGAGGTAAAAATGAAATGTTTTAGTGTTGAAAGGCCTCATATTGGGTCGTTTTAGGGTTAAGAGGCAAAATAATAATAATAAAAATTGCTTTTTATTTGATTTTGGGCCCATTTTTTAAGTGTTGGGCCGTGGGTTCTCCCAGGTACGCTCGGGTATGTGGCTGGTACCCCGCACCATTGGGCCAGGTTTGCACTGGGTACGCACATGATGCGTTCCCAGCCCTGTGGGTTCTCTCGTGTGCGCGCTTGCGCGCACCCGGGAGAACCCACAGGGCTGGGCACGCACCCTGTGCGTACCCAGCACATACCCACAGGCGAACCCGTACCAGGTTCGCACCCGAACCGGGTTCGAGGCCTGTGGGTACAAACCCTGCAACATAGGTAAAAAATAAAATAAAAACTCTGAATAAGAAGACATCTTAAAAAACACTACAATTTTTTTTGAAAATGACACAAAACTCTTTGAATAAAGATTTTTATTTTTCAACCAAAAACCCTAGCCGAAAAAACTTTGCAAAAGAAACTATCAAAAATTCCATCTTAGATCCTTGATCAACAAAATGCCCCATGATGTATCAAAAAATGCAAGCATAAAGAAGAGTTTGTAGACACCAGTCACGTGAAAGAGACCCACAAACTCAGGCAAAATACGTGCAAAAAATGCACAAGTCGTGCGGCCACAAAGACAATCCGCGACAAACAGGAAAAAAACCACCAAGAACAATCAGAAACACCTGTAGTAAATATTTGCAAAAAGTCGTTACCCAAACGATCAAATTTTGCAAACTTGCACCAAAAAAAAGCAAAAAAAAAAAAGCAGAGAAAAATGCTTGAGAAGTACCCACGAATTGAACTTGCAAAATGCTTTTAGAAAAGACGCGATTTTCTGCAAAACAAATCCGTGTTTTCGCTGCTAACACGCCCATAAAACCCTCACTAAAGATCCACAATTTGCAGCACAAAAGAAAATCTCGATTTTTTTCCTTTTTTAAAAACCACAATTTTTTAAAAAAAACCTGCAATTTTTAGCAATAGAAACCCTTGAAAAATCTCTGCAAAATCCTTCAAAAATCTGCTTCAAGAACCCTTCGATTTCCAAAAAATCGGTTCTCAAAAACTCTTCACAAAATTCTTCGATATTTATCTTTAAAAAAAATTGGCAAAATTTTTTTTATGAATTTTTAAAAAAATCCTTTATAGGAGCGAATTTGCACCCCTTATGCAAATTCCCCTTTTTGCCTTTACCCGCCTTAGAAACTCTTCACAAAATTCTTCGACATTTATCTTTAAAAAAAATTGGCTAAATTTTTTTTATGAATTTTTTAAAAAATCCTGTATAGGAGCGAATTTGCACCCCTTATGCAAATTCCCTTTTTTGCCTTTACCCACCTTAGAAAACCAAGTTCAGAGGCTTAATTCCACCTAAGCCCGCTGCTTGCATCCCACTTGGCGCCGGTTTTGAGTGCTGGTGGAGGAGTTTCTATCGGGGACGCTTGTGCGGTGCGCTTACGTCCTTGGCAGATTCCTGCGGTTGAACCTATAGAGGCATTATTCTTCTCATTGGAGGTGAAGTTGTAACGCTCCCTTTGGCCGACCGACCCGAATATGGCCGTTTTTCTCCATCCTTTCTTCAAATCCACTCCTTGAACAAGCATTTTATCTTCTTCTAAGTACTGAGCTCACTCTTCACCACTTCAAGCATTCAATCCAACACTTCTAGCAGCATTCCAAGCATTCCATTGCAACAAAACAACACTCCACCACTTCGGTAGAGCACGTTTGGGACCACGCCATTGCAACAGAGGCTTGAGTACTCTCATTTTTCCCCCAAGCAGCCTTGAGTGCTCTTGGTGGAGGTGGTAAGCTTCCCTCTCCTCTCCTCTATCACTTGGTTGAGTAGCATAACATTGTTTTGTAGTGCTTATTTGCTCTTTACTGTACTATTCCTTTATCTTGTTTCCTTAGTTGTCTGTGGAGGTGGAAACACCTAAACGGGGGTTTAACTGAGGCAAGCCCCTATATAGCCACCCAACATTTTCCCTCTTTCTGTGTGTAGGTGTGCGTGCTTTTCGGAGAACCAGCTAGCGAGCGAATTCCTCGGTGAGATTCTCCTTATTTTCGTCACTCTTGCATATTTGCTTTATCATATTAGAGAGTATTTAATCAGTGTTACCTGGGGACACGTCCTCGGGTCTAAACCCCCCCATCCACGTCTCAGAAACGTCCTTGTCCCGAAAACGGCCAGGGTGACGGCAACAGTGTACCATGTTCTTTTTATTTTGATTTTCATATCATAATTGAAAAAAAACCTATATTGGCAATGAATTCTTAACAAAAATGTTATAAGCTAAGTTTCTATAATGTATATATGCATGCTTTATCCTTGTTTTCATATGAATATTTAATGTTTCCCTATATATTTTAAATTTTTCTATATTTTATATAGTCGTCCCTTGCCGTCCCTAAATTTGGCCGCAAAAATCGGAAACTTAGGGACTCGTCCCGCCGTCCCCTGCCGTCACATCCCGGAAACTTGGGGTAACCCTGTATTTAATTTATCTAGATGTATCATTTTGGCCCTTTAGTTAGTCAGCTGGGTCGTTAGCTAGTTTTGTTTGCTTGACCTCGTCTTTATTGATGTCTGGCCGTACGGACGACAAGGCACTTTTGAGACGCCAGCGCGCCGTGTTGACGTCCAGAGATCGCGCTTCTGTCCTTGGACAGAGAGCTTTCCAAGACGCAGTATTAGACCTAGAAACCAGCTTGCCTAGCCTTTTCCTGTATTTCGGGTTTGCAGAGTAACTGAGAGGCCTCGCGATCCTCGTTACTTCCGCCTCGCATTTCCTAAACATTACACTTAGCTGAGGTAAGTTAGGGCAGCCTCTCGCATCTTGACCCTTCGTGACCTGGGGTCTTGCATGCGGTGGTCCCCCTCTCTTACAAATCCGTCAAAAAATATTTTGAAATAATTTTTCAATTTTGCGGGTTAACCATTAACATTCAATTTAAAAAAAAATCGAGCAAAAACATCTATAAGAAATTTTGAAAAAATTCTTAGGAAAACAATGAACTTTTATTATGAAAAAATTCACCAAAAAAGTTTGAGCCTAATCTTTGATACCACGAAATGATAATTGATATTCAATATTCGTTATTCTGTATTTACAAAAGGAGAGGAATACTCCTTATAAAGAAAATTACAGGATGATGTTTCTAAAGAGAAACAATCGTTAATAGAAGCAAACTAAAGCAATTACAGAAAGATGCTAAAACAAACTAAAGCATAGACAAAAGTTACTAAAGGCTAACTAAGTTAACTAAAGTAAACTAACAACTAACTAAAGCTAAGATGACCATTAATTTTTACAATTAATATTTTAATAGGAATAGCACAACAATCAACTTCGAGCGTTCAACGATCAATCTTCAAGTCTATCCGTGCAATGACAAGCAAGAAAATAAGTTCAACAATTGAGGGATTTTTTTTTTTGTTTTTCATTCACAATATGATAAATGAGTTTGCTTTTGCCTATTATGTGTTTTATTACTCATAAATTAGGGTTGGGTGGCTTTATGTGAAATGATGATTCGTTATTTACAAAGGAGATGAAAGCTCCTTAAATAATACAATATAAGACGATGTTTCTAAAAAGAATCGTTATTTACAAAGGAGATGAAAGCTCTTTAAATAATACAATATAGGATAATGTTTCTAAAAAGAAATAGTCGTTAACAAAAGTAAATGACAAAAAGTTACTAAAAGCTACAAAAGCAGACTAATTTAATAGAAAGTAAACTACTAACTAAAGGCTAAGTTGACCATTAAATAATACAATAATACTTTAATACCCTCCCTTAATGGTCATCCTACTAACTACACCAAGCTTATCACAAAATTTTATAAATTTATTCGGATTGAGAGACTTGGTGAGAATGTTTGTAGTCTGATCCTCAGTTGGAACATATTGCATCATCACAGAGCCATCTTCAACAAGCCGTCTGATGAAGTGGCAGTGAAGCTCAACATGCTAGGTTCGCTCATGGAAGATTGGATTCTTAGCAAGTTTGAAAACCCCTTGAATATCACAAAATAGGGGTGAAGGCTCTGCTTGAGAGATTTGCATGTCAGCAAGCATCCTTCGAAGCCATAGTGCCTCACACGCTGCTTTAACTGTTCTTCGATACTCTGCTTCGGTCGAGGAGAGAGCAACTGCCTGCTGCTTCTTGATTGTCCATGTGATTGCACCTGTACCTAGACTGAAAACATACCCAGAAGTGGACTTCCTGTCATCAACTGAACCTGCCCAACTAGAGTTTGTAAAGCCAACCAGTCTAGGATCTTTGCATTTGCTATACAAAATGCCAAAGTTAGGTGTCCCTTTGACATATCGCAATACTCGCTTTGCGGCAACCCAGTGTTCTGCTTTAGGAGTAGTCATGAATGAGAAATGTAACTCACAACAAAAATGAGATCAGGTCTAGTGGCAGTAAGATAGATGAGGCTGTCCACAAGTTGCCTGAACGCAGACTCATTAACCACAGATGAGTCTGGTTTGGCTGAAAGTTTCAGCCCCTTCTCCATAGGAGTGGATGAGATTTTGCAATCAAACTCCTCGCATACTTCGACTGAGAAATGAAGATACTCCTTGCAAACTCCTGGATGAGATTTTTCAGCCCCTTTTCAAGTAAGATAGATGAGGCTGTCCACAAGTTGCTTGAACGTAGACTCATTTACCACAGGTGAGTCTGATTTGGCTGAAAGTTTCAACCCCTTCTCCATAGGAGTGGATGAGATTTTGCAATCTTCCATCGAATGTTTCAAGTAAACTCCTGGCATACTTCGACTGAGAAATGAAGATACTACCATTTGTTTGCCAAACTTCTACACCAAGACAATAGTGTAGGAGACCCAAGTCTGTCATCTCAAATGCCTGACACAAATGTGACTTGATCTATTCAATCAAATGTAACTTATTGCCAGTAATGATGATATCATCCACATAGATGACAAGAAGGATGATATCACTGCCAGTGTTCTTGACATACAAATTTGCATCTGAGGGACTCGTATGAAACCCCTGTGCAACCAAGTACTTGTCAAACTTCAGGTACCATGCCTTGGGTGCTTGCTTTAGGCCATAAAGAGCCTTTTGTAATCTGCATACCTTGTGCTCTTTTCCTGCGACCTTAAAACCAGGAAGTTGTGTCATGTATACCTCTTCCTCCAAATCTCCATTGAGGAAGGCACTCTTCACGTCCATCTGATGGACCTTCTAGCCAAACTGTGCTGCCATGGCCAGGACAAGTCAGATGGTGCTGATCTTTGCTATGGGAGCAAAGGTTTCCTCATAATCAATACCTTCTCTTTGCGAGAACCCCTTAGCCACCAACTGAGCCTTGTATTTATCCAATGTTCCATCAACTTTGTATTTGACCTTGTAGACCCATTTGTAGCCAATGGGTTTCTTCCCTGGCGGAAGATCTGATAGAAGCCATGTGTTGTTCTTCAAATGACTATGATGCTCATAATCCATAGCCTTTTCCCATTTAGGGTGACCCGAGGCCTCCGAATACTGCTGGGGCTCATAGACACTTTGAATGTTGGCCATAAGAGCAAATTTTACTGTGTTCTTTTTGCTCTTGCCTCTAGACAATCGTCCCTCAACGAGCTCATCATCATGAACATCACCAATGAGCTTCACCCACCACTTAGGACGAGAAGTATTAGCTTCCGAATCAGAATGAAGCATCATTATGACTTGGGCTGCTTGGAATAATACCATTTGGATGCTGATCTAGGTTATCCTGAGGAAAATCTGCTGATACCGAATCTTGCCTAGGAGATTCCACAATGTTAGAATGATCAGAGTCCCTCTCTGCTAATAGAGGATCTTGTCTAGGAGATTCTACAATGTTTGAAGCATCATAATCCCTCCCTTTAGATGGTGCTATTGAAAGCTTAGCTCCCAAATCCTAGGTCTTTAGAGGCTGATTGTGAGGACTCTTAATGGGAGAAGGGAGCAAAAAGGGCCCACCTTCCTCATCAAAGGCAACATCCCTATTGAATGTCAAGCAGTCAGTAGCCACATCAATCAGCCGATAGGCTTTGTGATTGTCACTATGTCCGGTTAGCATCAACTTCTGGCTCTTGGAATCCAACTTGGTTCTCTTGGCATCTGGAATCCAAACATATGCAGTCGAACCAAAAACTCTGAGGTGGGTGATTTTTTGTTTCTTCCTAGACCATGCTTCTTCTGGGGTCTTCGTAATGGCCTGTGTGGGAGACCGGTTAAGGAGGTATACTGCAGTATACACTGCCTCAGCCCAAAATTTCTTGGGAACATTCTTGTTCTCCAACATACAGCGGGCCATTTCTGTGATGGTACAATTCCTTTGCTCAACAACGTCATTCTGCTGAGAGGTATAGGGTGTGGTAAGCTGGTGTCTAATGCCATGTTGTGCATAGAAGTCGGTGAATTGGTTAGAACAAAACTCACCCCCATTATTTGTCCTAAGAGTGATGATTTGACATCTAGACTCTTTTTCAACTAATGCTTTAAACTTCTGAAATTCATTAAATACTTGTGACTTCGCCTTGAGAAAATACACCCACATTTTTCTGCTAAAATCATCAACAAACAAGAGAAAATACTTGGCGCCAGTGACCAATGTAGTATTCATTGGTCCACAAATGTCTGCATGAACTAGTTGTAGAACCTTGGATGCTCTCCAAGACTTTCCATTTGAAATTGAGTACAATGGTGCTTCCTTGCTTGGCAAGCTCCACAAACACTGTGTGTCTACTGTTGAATCTCAGGTAAGCCTTCTACCAAATTTTCTCGAGCTAGTTGAGAGAGGTAGGCAATATTGAGGTGCCCATACCGTTGATGCCAAAGAGTGCTGATGGATGAACTCCTTGCAACCAGCGCATGCTCCAAAGGATCTCAAGTATCAAGCAGCCGATACAAACGATGATCCTCAAGTCCAACTGCCACAATTTTCTTGGACTCCTTATCAACAATTCGACACTTGTGTGAGCTGAAAATGATGTCCAACTTCGAACTGTGTCGCATAATCTGACTTATTGAGAGTAGATTAAGCTCCATGCTCGACACATAGTATACATTAAGAAAGATTAAATTTCTCCCATTAGATGTGATCTGGACATTGCCCTTGCCAACAATTGTATACTCTTTGCCACCACCAAAGATGACGGAATCAGAGCAAGCCATATACTTTGTGAACCAATCTCTCCTGTTTGTAAAGTGTCTAGAGGCTCTAGAATCGATGTACCATGCAGAGGATTTGACATGATCTGCTGGTCGTTTGGCCATCAATGTAGAAGAGGTAGACGTCTAGTCAGATTGCATAGATGTCATCCTTCCTGAAAAACAAGGTAAAGTCTTGGCACAAAAGTCACAATTTTTTCCAAAAATTGTCTAAAATGGAGCTTAGTAACAACAAGAGTTTTTTAGAAAAACCTTCAAAAACTCTTAAAATATTCAAGCACATTTTGTGCAGAAACCCTAGTAAAAAAAGCTGCATTTCAGGAACAGGTTGGATTTTTATGAAGTATAGAAAATTTGTCAACAAAACTTTTGTTCTGATCAGCAAGAATGTCTCAGACCCAAGGTTCACAAAACTTCCAGAAATATTCATACGGTCCAAAAATGGCGTCGATTTTGAAAGCTTAGAAATGGCATTGATTTCTGAAAACCCAGAAATGATGGCAATTTTTGAAAGCCCAGAAATGGTGTCGATTTTGACTAGAAAGGGCATGCGATTTTGACCAAAAAGAGCGCATGAGTTTTACAGAAAACAAGCTGCTGATTTTTACAGAAGACAGCCGCTGATTTTTACAAAAAAAAAAGTGAAAAACTCTTTTGAAATGAGGTCATGATTTTATATTGAAGATAGACGTGAATTTTTGTGCCAAAAAAATGATGTGAATTTGCAAAAGAAACCCCTAAAAAATGACATGATTTTCAACTTTTAAAAATCCGTGATTCTTCTTAATGAAACCCTAAAGATTCTTCTTAATGAAACCCTAAAAGAAATTCCTATATAGAGGTCCATGATTTTCCCAGAAAAAAACTTCAATTTAAAAAAAAATCGGTTCACAAAAATTCCTTGGACTCTGAGTTTTTTTTTTTAAATTGCCAAAAAATAAAACTATGAGCCTAAGGAGATGAAAGCTCTTTAAATAATACAATACAGTCATTAACAAAAGAAAATTACAGAAAGTTACTAAAAGCTACAAAAGCAGACTAGTTTAACATAAAGTAAACTACTGACTAACTAAAGGCTAAGATGACCATTAAATAATACAATAACACTTTAATATTATTTAGTATTTTAATGTCAAAGAAAAGTCAAAAAGGAATTAAAAAAGTAAAAAATAAATCAAATTCCGTGCTTGGACGCATGATGGGCAGAAATTCACCTTGGGTCCGCTGGGTTTGGCAGGGCCGGACCCACAGGGGACCAGACCTGGGTCAGACTGGACTGAGACCCGGGGGCCCTTAGGGGTGGACCTGTAACTTAGCTCTTAAACAAACAAATTGAACTATACAATGTGCACATGGATGAAGTTGTGGACATTGGAAACAGTCTTTATTTATGAAAATGTTTTGATGCAGATTGACATTGCTTTTCATTGCAGAAAGTTTATTGGTGATGTTTATTTCACATTTTTCTTTACTTTTATCTTTTGTATGTAATGATAACAGGATAAAATTTCTGTTTTATTGAATTCTTCATTAATAGAAGTTTTGTGTTCACATTTTGTGCACCAACAACAAAACATCACTTGTTTGATGGCTAGTTACTTTCTTTGGCATATTGAATATAAAATATTCTGGTTATGAGGACGACAGATATCTTGGGATTGCTATTTTTCATGTGTGGCTCACTGTACGGACTACATGAGTTGTATATTGTTGCAGTGAAGACAAAGGTTTCCCAACTATTGATAAAAGATTAAGATGCTTTTCAGAGTGAACCGTTACCTGATGTGTTATATTCTTCTTTGTCTGTGACTTCACATAGAATAAAGGTATAAATATAAATCTTACTACTGTTTGTGTTCTTCCATTAATAAGTTCTCATACTTCATTGGCTCTTGTGGGCTGTGGTCATTTTTCTCACTACTTTGTGGCATGATTGATGCATATTTAAAAAATAGTCAAATTAAGGAATTTAATCATTTTGGATTCCATTATGCAGGATCTTATTCATTGAACATCTTTTTAGTGTTTCACAAAACTAATCTGTTTGCATTTTGCCACTAAATCTGGATAATTATATAATACAATGTCTCATACACTTCACAAGAAATCTGTGTATGGAAATATCCAAGTTGCAATGCAGCATGGAAAAATGCTGGATGGGGCTTCATCAATTCTCACAGGATAGCACTTCTATAACTAAGTTGGGAATTCTACATTAAAATATGTTTCTAGTATATCTTTTAGACCCCTTTGATCTTGTTACATCCTAAAATCTGGAGCTTTATTCAAGGGTCTGTTGTAATTCCCGACCTGATTTCTGCCACTAACTTTGTTCCTTACAGTATGGTGATCATGTTTGAAATGCATATTCTTGTGACTGGTTTTAATATTCATGTTGGAATCCAATGAGGCAGGTTTTGAAGTTACTTACTCAGAGTTGTAATATTATAATTCCCTAGTCTAACAGACAATTGATTTTGATGATAGGAATTGTCGGACCATACCATGGAGGCCACTTTGCAACATGAATCACTGGATGGCATGTTCACTTTCTATGACATTACACAGGCCAAACTTAGTATATATCAGGTAATGGCCTCTTCTCTCACATTTTCTTCAATTTCCCCCAGTAGTAAACTTTTTGGTGCATGCTTATAAATTAATAGGATGATCGTTTAGGGATTGTGATAAACTGGAGAGGGGTGAGAGGAACTATGATAAGTTGATATTTTTTTCTTTTCTTTTGTTGTGAATCATTCATTATTGTGAAATGAGATAAACGCTAATCAGCTTTTGTTGAGGAAACAATCTTTTCATCATATAGAAATCATGGAAGTTCCTCCATGTAAGATTAGCATGAAATTTGGACTTGATTAGAAATGTTTTGACCAATGAAAACCTGCTATGACAACCTGCTATAAATTCACACACATGCACATCACTAGTAGTTCAGTTTTGCACAGTTAACTGGCATTGAAATATTTTTGTAGTCTCCGACCCATAGTTGGAAAACATGGACTCAGCAGCCCAAAATTTTGACCTGGATTGGTATTTGGAAAAAACTTGGTAAAAAACAAAAAATACATCATTACAAAAAAAAAAAAATTGATACATGAGAAGCACAAACAATGAATTTAGATAACACAAGTCTATTTTGATTCTCAGTTTGTCATTATTCAAAGATTACATGTCATATAACCCCCAAACACTCAAAATTCAGAATTTCAAAGTAAAATATTGTATAAAATATGTTATAAACAGTCAAACACACCCTACATCTTCTTTCCCTCTTAGCACTAGTTTTATCTAGCCTCAACCTAGAACATAAATCTGAATCGTCACGAGGAGTGAATGAGTCCTCAAGCATGTCTTCCTCCAATACCTCTGTTGTAGTGGCATCTCTCTCCAACTCAGCAATATCTTCATTATTAAACTTTATATGTGCATCATTGACAATCCAACTTGAAAATCAATTGATGTCATCCAAGGCGATGACATCTTAAATGAAGATCCTTCACCTGTTTCGCTCAAAGACAAAGGTTGTATTGGACCAAGACAAGGTCATTGAGGTGCTTTTGGGTCAAACCTGTTTCTCTTTATGGTGTGATGCTCTCAAATAGGCTCTAATTGTGCCTAACACCTAGAAGCGCTTTTCGAGACAGAACACATATAGCTAGCCTTTGAGGATTTGGTGGTACAGGATGATAAATCTTACACCACAAGTCTATGAATAAAACTTTATAAAGATTATAAATGTTAAGTAAAAGTTAAAAACTTAAAATTTTCAAGTTTCCAGTATTAAGCTAGATTTAAAACTAAGTTACCGAATCGGCCATTTCCTCTGCTGATTATAGGTACGATATGTACCGAAAGCGGGTACTGTTAAAAAATGTTGCAGAATCGATCTGGGTTCGATTTTTTCAGGTTTGAAACGCTTTTAGATTCGTTTGGTCGAATCTCGACGAATCCTAGGTTGATGTGGTAATTCCAAAATTTTTCAAAGATTTTTTCGCATGGTAAAAAACAAAAACCTAAAAACGAGCTTCGGATCTTCTCCGCTTCCATTTTAGCGTACCATTCACAGACGTAGGTGACAGAGCAATTGATTTTGATGGGGAAAAAGAATGCGAGTTTGGATGGTAGTTGCAGGGAGAGAACACGAGGTGAACTAGGAGAGGAGTCTGAGAGTTTTAGTGCCGCCATAGTCTGCCACAATAAAAAATTAAAAAATTGAAACATAAAAAGTTTCGAATCCCTGACTTTTTGGAGTTTAATCTTAAATAAATATTGTTTAATAGTTTAAAGTTTAGATTTATTAATATTAATTGTTTTATAATGATTACATAACATAATATAAACGATTTTAATTTTAATCTGTATTTATTATTTAAATTATTAATATTTTATTATTTTGTAATAACAATATATTATAATTATAGAATGATTAAAATAGTAACGTTTAAACGTTAAAAGTTTAAATTTATTAATATTAATTTTTTTTAAATAATTATTAAATAACATAATATAAACGATTTTAATTTTTTTTATTAATATTTTATTATTTTATAGTTTAATTTATATTAATATATTAATAAATTGATAATTATTATAATAGATGTAAATGTGAAATATTAAATTTATATTAATATTAAATAATTGAAATTCTATATTAATAATTTATTAATTATTTTTAAATTTTTAATATTGTACATATTAATTTTTATTTTGATAGCACATCGAGGCCATACCCATATATTAAAGCAGAAAAAAAGTACATCCATAATCTATTAACAAACTGGTAAACATATATCTTCCAGTTAGAGCATCCAAAATGGCCTTGTTTAACAACATTATACTCTCCCGAATAGAGCCATGCATAGCAAAATTGGGACGGAAACCTACCCAACCCACCTACAGACTGCATTTACATATGTAGTTACATACCAAAAAACTTAACAGAACGCCATCAAGCCACCTATCCCTGCGTAGCTGTGTTGTCCCCCGGAGCATCCTTGTCGTCGTACATAAGGGCAAAGGTCCACTGGGCATCTCCTTTAATGGCACCGAGGATATGCCCTTCTTGCTTGAGAACGTCGAGCTGCCACATTCATGTCCAGGCCCTAATAGACGAATTCTTGAAGCACACCATTCTCCACACTGTAGCATTTCAGAGCGAGGCGGCCATTGGGGAAGAGTCCCCTCCCTGGAATGGCACGGGCCAAACAGCCCTTCAAGCCTCCTCTCCACCTCACCCGCACCAACTTCACCATCAGTGCCTCCACCAAGCTTTCTTCCTCGCTCGCATCTAGAAGCATTGCCAGAAACATCGAGGCAATTCCTGTATTTACTCTATAATGGCCATTGTCATTCAGATACTCGTCCCCTAGCACCATTTGGATGGCATGAATCACTACCCCAGCCCGCGTCTTAAAGATTTCCAATAAGCGCCGTTTAGACACATCGCCATAAAAGACCATCTGCCGCCTTCTGGCAACCAAAATATGGTGGTGTCCATGACAACGCTATTTGATACAATGCAGCGCCTAACTGTTGTGAAATAAATAACCCCTGGCGAATCCATTCTTGGATATGTAGCCGTCCCACCACCTCTTCCCATCATGCCATTTGTTTGGCCTTGCTCTCATTAACACGAATGAAATCATGTGATTAGCTTGGGTGGCAGCGTGAAGCTTGCCAATCCATTAATATAGCTACTTCAAATGACTGCCCCGTCAAATCCACAACAAAGTTGGCGACATCATTCGCCAGGCTGTTGCCCTCACGGTAAACGTGAGATACGATTGCTTCCTCAAATCTATCCAACGCCTTTTTGATTTGCCCAAGTTTGTTTTGAAGCTTCCAATTCAATATGTGTCTCGTGCAAATTGCGTCCACAACCAAGTGTGAATCGCCCTCCAAATGCACCTTGGGTATTTCCAATTGATTCCCATTTTGAGACCCAAGAGTGCCGCCTCAAATTCAGTATTATTGTTTGACATTATGCCAAGCTTCACTCCCGCCATCTTAAGGATTTTCCCTTAGTGATTTCTTATTACACAACCTGCCCCGGCTCTCCCCGGGTTGCCTTTCGAGGCCCTGTCAAAATTAATTTTGATCCACCCAACTTCAGGCGGCTGCCATTTTATATCCTTATTGACACCCTCGGGAAGATTAACCTCCCCAACCCCATAAACGGGGGATTGTATATATTATATTATTAATTATAATATAAAATTTTATATGCTATTATTAATTTTACTATAATTTTTTATATGTTATTAGTATTATTTGTTCAATAATTGATAATTAATATTAAATTATAAATTATAAATAATAAGTTGCAAATATGTATATATCTATGATTTTTATATGTTTTTTGTATGGACGTACCCAAACGTACCCAATTCTCAATTTTTTTTTGCCATACCGACATACTGTACCCACGTACCCATACCCAATTCGGCAACTTAGATTTAAAATGGTATTTATCAAACAAGTGTGCGATTAAAGGGCTTACCCAGGTACTGGTTTTCCCTCTTTCAATATGTTTTTGAGGTTCTCCTTGGGTGTCATTTTCTCTATGCATGTCGTAAGGTCTGTGATGACCTCCTTAAATGTATTAGAGAAGTAAAACTTTGGGTTTAGGTTGTATATCATGTCATGTATTAGCTGGTGGAATTTGGTTTATCCATCTACGATCAATGGTGTGCTAAATGCTATTATATTTGCTTTTGTTACCATCATAATAATGGATAACCTCTTTATCCATTTCCACATAGAGATAATCCAGCGACATGCCATCCCATTGACCAAATAATAAAATATAGAATGTTGATCAAAGTCTGTCACCAAAGAATTGAAAATTAAATTTTAAACTAATAGAAGATTAGACAGCATTAACAAAAAAAACAGCAAATACAAAATTCTCAATGGAACTTAAGTTTGCAATTGTTACTTACCTTGAGTGACTCCTTCGCATTCTTGAGGAACACCTCATCAAAATTTGTTTTCATGACTTTCTTCCTCCCTTTGGTTTTCTTGGAACATGGGGAGTCCATCTAGGCATTGCTCACAAACATTTTCTTGAGAGAAGGCATTGAACCTACAATGCTCTGCAAAACGATATTGTTTTTTGGGAAATTGCATCGCCCTTGATTGTACAAGTTTCCTTCTTTTTGTGTGCTCTCATCAAATTAAGGACCCAAGTATGGTTGTACACAGATTTGGTAATGTGTTTAGTATCTTTCAACAAAGCTTTTTCTCCATCCAATTTTTACCAAAATTCTCAAATGTTAAATCTAGTCAATTGGCACCACAAAGGCTCCAAAAGAAATTGTGGAATGCCTCTCTTTATTTAGTCTCCTTGCTGTTGTATTGTCCATGATAATTTGGATAACATTCTCGACCCCAACTTCTTGGATCATCCCCTCTATCAGATTGCACGAAGTCTTAGCATTCTTCACTTCATGTGAGGCATCTACAGCCTTCAAGAACACCAATGTGCCATTCAAAGCCATTAATTTTTTTATAGGTGTCATGTTCTTGCCATTTGATAAAATATTGCAGCCATTTTTGTGCCATACTGAAATCCTTAGCAGTTGGATCTTAATTCCCACATTGGCAACTGTTAATGCATTTAACAATCCTTCCCAATATGGGCTGTTTGCCACATTAAATGGTATATTATAGTAGTACCAAAAATATTTTTCGCTTGCATTGTAGCCTTGTTGTTTTTCTCTTGGTTCCAAGCAAAAGTAGTGCCCTTAAAAATGGACCAAGAATGTAGATGGAGAAATTATGAGGATTGAAGAAATTTGGTGGTGAATATAGATGGCTAGAACTCTCCAAGTTGTGGAATTCCAAATCTATGGACCGATTAAAGAATTCCCAGATGATTTAGGGTTGGCCATGGAATTCATCACTGATGCCACTGCTTCCCATGTCCTCCTTTCAGTTTTCTTTTCCTTCTAACTGGAAAGTAGGGCATTCATTTCTCTCCACTTTTTTCAGCACTTAAGGACACAACTTGACATCCCAGTCAGCAATTTGAGTAATTTGGAATACCTCTCGCACTCAAACCCAAAAATAATTGTAGGTCACTGTGCCTTTGGTCTCACCTGGTATGCCATGCTTTCACACAAGGCCCTACCCACCATTGCGTTTCATTGCAATTGTTGAATATGTGGACATTGAAAAACACAAAAATTCAGTAGGGTTTTCATTAATATGATAATGTATTTCAAGAAGAAAAGGAAAAGTAAATAACATTAGAGAAAAACAAAATACAAATGCAACAGGGAGGGTTGGTAAAACAGAAAGTTTTAGCAGCATAGCAGCAAGGATTTTTTTTTGTTGTACAGCTTTAATTAGTGTGAAATTCAAATAAAAAGGAATAAAAAAATTAGAAAAAAGTAAATACCTTTGCCAGTGCACTCTAATCATGGATTCAGTCTGCAAATTGAATCTATAACCACTCAAGAATCACTTCGCTCTGCTCAGTATTCACAAAAAATATGGAAAACATGAAAACAATTGGGTTTTAAAACCCCTGCCTCTGTTTTTTCCACACAGCTGCGTTTAAGCCCAAAACTCGTGGGTCTGTGTGTAGAACTCTTGTGAGTCTGTGGTTGGAACTTGTGAGTCTGTACATATGGGAATAACTTGCGAGTTTGTCCCAGTAGGTGAGAACACACCGAGTTTTCTAACTATGCTCCAACCCAAAAAAATCAGAATAATATCAGTTTTTGGTGGCCAGCATCTGAAAAAGTGCTATCGATGATTATTGACAATTTTGAGATCCATTTGAATGCAGGTAGCCAGTGTAACCTTTGACCTATTTATTTTGCTGGCAGTGGCATCTTATTTGAGTGTTCTTTTCATTTTCCTGGTTGTTACAACAAGGGTAAGTTTTTAAATTTTCCTTTGGCATCTGTTTTTCATGTCTTTTGTGAAACTTAGTCTTTGATGATTGCTAAATTTTTGTATCGTCTTGCATTCTTGAAACAGGGTTTGGATGATCTGATCAGTATTTTTCGTCGTCCTCCTTCACGCAAGCCAAAGGCAGCATGATATTTCATGTCCCTGCTCCTTTGTTTTTCAGCTGAATAGGAGATTGTTATTTTTCTGCAAGGTTTCATAGGGGTAGAGAGCTCAGATTATGGATCTTTGTTTTTTGTCAAAAAGCCATCTTTTGCACTGGCTTTTTCATGTATTTGCTGGTCCATTTTTAACGGCACACATTTGTTAGGTTTATTTCTTGTCTGACTTTATATCTTTGTTTTAATATATTTATTCCCTTTTTGGTAACCATAATGTTTGCAGTTTAAAACTGCGAATTACTTGATATGCTGTATCATTAGTGAGTTAAGAGTGTACCATTCATCGGATGAAAAACATTCATATTTAAAGATTTGAGGAAAACCAAATTTTGCTCTTTGCATGTTGGAACTAGTGATATTTTTGGCCCTAACATTTTGTTCATTTAGACGATTGGAAAGTAAATGATAATGGGCCATTTAAATGAAATCAATGACGACTTAGCTGGTTATGTTATTGCATCAAGAAAAAATTGTGGAGCAGATTGTCCAACGGTAAAATCTAGATTGCTTTTGTTGCAATTGCATACTTAGTATAATATCAAGGAGTGAAGAATTTGGTTATGGTCTGTGTCAGGAAAATATTACGTTGGATCTCCCTGGCTTTTTCTACAGCAGGGTGTGCGATGATAGCAGGGTGAATTTGGAAGAAAGTTGTTTTCTAGCCATGTTAATTCTGTTCATGTTTATCAAAAGAATGTATGATTGATATCACACTTATGTTCACATTTCTGAGCCTAATATGTGATCTCTCTTAAAGACATTTCTCATTGACTAGTTAGGTTCCCATGATACGAATTTTTTAGTAAATGCCCCACCTAAAGCTTCGACTAGGGAACTTTTTCAGCCTCTAAAAGGCTATGGAGCTATTTTATTTTGTTTATTTTAGACTTTTTTGACAGTGTCATCTTTCATTTTCTTGGGACTTCTCCCAAGGGTTGTTGAACTTTCAAAGGCCATGGAATAGATTTACGTTTTTGAGATATTTCTCATTATCAGGGCGATGTAAAATTATGAGATGTTAATTTGAACAAACCCTAAAGCATATTGAACCATTGAGATTCAATTTTTATTGTTGAATCCTTAATTAGTCTCTTGGTCAAGGCTTGTTGAGTTATTATGTGGATCATTAAACAGCTGAACATGAGATAAGTCAGCACAGGTACATGACATGTAAAGAATGTTGAGGAAGCAACATAGTGTGAACAACATAGAATGCACAGATTAAGTCGAACAAACCTTGTCCAATAGAGATCTTGAGACAAATTATTTGTGCTTCAAGAGAAGAGATTGGGTGGGTGTCGAAACAATCAGGTGCTGTTCAACATCATAGTCAATTGATTATAAAGTTGGAAAGCAGTTGTGGGATGGAGAGCAAGCTCACAATGGTCGGAGGGAGAAGAATGTAGAATGAAATTTCAACAAGGGAGGATTCTCAATTTGCACCAAGTGAACTCCTTGGCCACCACACGATCACAATTTTTCCTTTGGAATTTCTTGTTTGGTATTTCAAGCAAACCTTAACAACTTGCTTTAGCATGGTCCCAATAAGTAGCATGTTCCCACTTTGATGTGCAATGTGCCTCATTTTGGTGCATATGGGGTGCGACCTATTGTGGAATCTTAAGCTTGATTTCAAATCCAGCATAGAGTTTTAACTTTGCAACATAGCTTGGGGCTAGTAATAACAGTGTCACAAAGAAGCCAAGGTTGTTTTTGATCTCCATAAGAGATTATTGTGACTCTAGAAGGATGTATCAATTTGAGGAGGCCATTTCTATTCCATGGAGATTTGAACACGTTTGTTAATGCTTTGTTGTGTATAAATATGCATATTGAGTCCTTTGTAATCACTCTTTCCAAGAAAATTATCTTTTAAATTTGAATAAGATCATTGTATTATTATATTACAACCTTGTGCCAAGTTGTAGGATAGTGCATGATGTTGTAATGAATTTTCCAGTTAGAGTAAATGTGATGTGTTGTTTGTCTAGTTTGTTAGTGTGTTTTATAAAGTTGAGCAACTTGGTTTGATAGTCCTTCATTAGATTATTGGACATACATCAATTAATGTGAGATTTTCCTCCTCCAAAGATGTTGAGACTTGAGAGGCTTGTAGATCAAGTTATTTCAAAAGATGTTTTCACTATATCTCTCATTTTGAGCTATCTTCTACATCCTAATAGGATCTAGTTGACATAGGCATCACATAAGTAGAAAGCATACATGGATATATGACTAAGATCATTCAACAAAAAAGTGAAGGAGTATCTTATTATGAAGTTGTGGAGTGATTAGGAAACTACCCATCGAGGGTGGTAAATGAATGAAGAAAATTGAAAATGATGATCCAAATTGAAGGAAGATCATTAGAACTCTTCTTCCTAGAGTCCTCGCCTCTTGAAGAAGACACATAAAGATTATAGGACTAGCATGAAAGATTGACTACACCAATTCCTCTTGTAAGTCCAAAGTACTTCAATTGATCAATATTTTATTTATGTTGCATTCAAAGGACGAAGCAATTTCCCAAGTTCAACCTAAACTTGTTCAATTTGGTATGTTGAAGATGGGAGATACCTAAAGTCAATTGAATAACATAAAGTGCATTTAATGGTCTAAGAAGTAAGTGGTTGTTGATACAACTATGCCAAGATGCGAGATTAATTTCGAGAAATCAAGGGTTAAATATTTTGACTTTAAGATCCATGACTTCCTACAAATTGATCAACAAGACAGATTGTGGAGTTCGGTGACATTTTAAAAAGTTGCTTAAAGAGCAGCTCTCTTGAAAGTTGAGAAAGAGGCCTTGATGTAATTGTAGAAGAGGGGGATTCGCTACTCATGAGTTCTCTTCATTTAGAGAGCTTCATGGAGCGAACTGCCCTAAACTACTTCAGGAATAGTAGCGAGATTTTGGAATTGGAAAGAGTAGGTCACGAAGATTCTTTGGACAAACTGACAAGCTCTCGGCCAAAGGACGTCAACACAAAATACAGATGATAGTGCGGTGCGTTGGTGTCCCAGAGGCGCGCTAGCGTTTCGTACGGACTAAAGAATAGGTTTATCACAAAAAATGCCTAAATGACTGCTTCTACTTCGATTATTGAGAAGCGTTGGCGTCCCAGAGGCGCGCTAGCGTCTCGTACGGACCAAAGAACATGTTTATCACAAAAAATGCCTAAATGATTGCTTCTACTCCGATTATTGAGAATTTACAAAATGTGATAAAGTAATAGAAAGCAATAGAACTACGATAAAATGAAATAGAACTGATAAAGATAAGAAGAAAGGAAATACTTACAACCATGCGAGTGATGAATCCTCCAACAAGTGAATGTCTTCAAAACCTGCGTCTATAAGATCCAGAGAAAATGTTGGGGCTGTATAGGGGTTTGCCTCAGTCAAACTCCTGTTTTGGTGTTCCCACCTCCATAGACAACCAAGAAGACAGAGAAAGAGAACCGAAATGGACGTCGTGTGGTGAAAGCAAAACTTGCTCAGGAGTAGAACCTGCACCACCAAGTAGGAGTGATAAAAGCAAACTCCGCTTGAGGAGAACTCGTATCACAAAAGAGGTGATAAAAGTAATCCTCACTCAAGGAGAACTTGTATCACGAAGTATGAGATGCAAATAGTACGGGATATGTAATCCCAAGATGCTCACAAGCATGAAGTGGAGATAGAATTGCAAGAGCCAAAGGAGCTGCAAAGAGGGCTTGAAAGTGTTTGAAAGTGCTGTGACAAATAAGGGAGTTGTGCAAGCAAAAGTAGGATGGAAGAATGAAGCTAGAAGTTGGAAGAATGGAGCTAGAAATGGAGGAAGAGTCACAAATGAAGTGAAAGGACCTCTTTAAAAGAGAGAAAAGAAGCAAAAGGAAGCTTCTCGAGTGGTTACAAAGCATCTCGAGTCGTTACCACCGACCAAAGGAGGTGACAAGTGGAAAGCATGCTTGAAAACGGTCGTTTGAGCTTTGAAACATCATAGGATGCTAGCGCAATGCGCTAATACATTCGCACGACGCGCTAATGTCTAGACACGTCACACTACAAAATGACGAAAATGGAAGAAGCACAAAGTTCAATGCAAGCTAACATGTGAGGGTGGTTGTTGAAAAGGGAGTGCTGGAGCATCCTAAGAAGGGAAAAGGCTGATGCAAGGGCTAAAATGAGCCTACTCAAGATGCTAAGGGAGTGGACACTAAAGCGGATGCAAGAATGTATGTGAAATTGCGAGGGGTGCAATTTTATGACTATACATTAATATATTGACAAAGTGTGTTTATTAGGAGTGATTACTTAGGTGTCTATAATTGTGGAGATGTTTCCCACATTTAACAAACACCATGGCAATTCACTCGTGAGTGAATGGAAAACTTATGAAGGACCATTTTATCTAACTTTGATAATTTCTAATTTGCTTGATAATTGCTTGTCTCTATAGGATATGACACAAGCTTTGCAAGAGTGTGCATAGAGATTGATTTCTATACAGAAATATCTTCACCAAATTTTGATGTCTTGAAGCCAAGTGATTTTCTTTTAAGTGAATTGATTCAAATGGCCATATATTCATTGGGGTTGACATAGGAGCAATAGTGCAATGATTTTTCACTCTCCAACATCATTCCAACATTCTAGAGGGATCTTAATGTTTTAACATTACTCATATTGAGGAGATTCATCAAATTCTAGACAAAGCCATTTCAATGTTCCAACTTTATGCTATCTCCTTTTTAGAACTTGATGTAGAACATTTCCCTTCAAAAAGAAATAAAAAATCAATTCTTCTTCTAGATTGATGAAAGCATCAAGAGATCTACTTCTCCTTAATTATGTCTACTGTAAGGCCCTAAGTATATCTGCCGCACTTTGTTGCTTATGTTGTGTTTTGATATTATTATTATATTTGTTGATGATGTTCTTTTTGGATTGTCATTGAGGTGTATAGATCTTGTACTTGGAATTGTGTGAATTTTTGTATGTTAGATTTTATAACATTTTCAATTTTATCATTTTCACTATGATATGTGATCATTTTATTATTTATTTGTATATGTAAATCATGTAGTGTTAGATGATTTTTACTTATAAGTTATAGTATTATTTCTTTTGTTTTTGATTAATGTAAGTAGGGATTTTGAAAGGGCCTAGACCCTTGTACAAAAGCAATAAATAAACAAAAAGAAGTGAGAAACAAGGGTCTCGACCTTATATAAAGGCTGCCAAAAGGTTGGATGAAACAAACCCAAACATGCCATAAACAACAACGAAACAATACAAACAAGAGAAAGATGATTAAATGTGGCCAAGTTGCCAAACAAGACAATATACAAAAAAGAGAGAGCAGTGACCACCAAAGTCCCACTTAGACAAACCTATGTTAGAAGGGAGCCAACCTTTCAACCACAACATGAGTATGAGTTTGGGAAGAGAAGGAAGAAAAACCTTTCCTCCTATGAACAAAAGTCTAAGCAATAGTGTCATCTAAATGCTCATTACAAGGAGAAGCATGAGGAGAAACCCCTACAGAGGGTTCATCAACAGATGAAGAGGGAGCATCCGCATGCGTAGGACAATGTGAATCAGGGGGGATTCCCCCATAGGGAGCCCAATAACACAAGAAGAATGAGGAGGGTCCGAATCTGAGGGCATTGGAGTTGTACCAGAAGTAAGACATGTCATCATCCTGGGAGGAGTAATCCAACGAATAATGAAGAGCATGTATAGTTAAGTGGTCATCATTACCATCCTTCCACCACGTAGTAGAGCCCTTGTGACATGAGAGAACAATTTGTACCCAGATGACCGATGGAGAAGCATCAATGACATCTGAAGGGGATGCCCTCATAATCAAGAGGCTGAGTCCAAGGCCTACCCCCAACCATCAAAACCACATCTCCATGAAGGGGTTTGGAGATGTCAATATCCACGAGAATGTGTTCAAATGTGGAGTGCCCAATGAATGAAGTAGAATCATCAACTTTTAAGAAGCGGTCAATAGAGTTACCAATGGCCTCATAACATGAAGGCTCCAAAAACTATATGGGGAGATTAAGAAGTCTAACCCATACCAAACACACATTTAGTGGCTCAGTAAGAGGATTCAAGGAGGTTGACCAAGGCTTGACAAAGAGAGAGTGCTCCCCCCAAACCCACAACTTTCCCATCACCAAATCTTTGTCCTTGAAGGAGGCAAAGGAGGAAATGAAAAAAAATAGCACATGGGAAGAGCCCAATCATACCCACCACAAGAGGCCTCCATGAATCCATCACCCATTTATGAAGATCAAGAAGAGATGGCCACAAATTAGAGAATTTGAACACCAAACCCCTACATTGGTAGAAGTCCTCATTTTCCACATCTTGGCCATTGACCACCATTGGGGATGATTTGGCACAAACAAGAAGACGATATTTCTTCCTTAAAGGGAAAACAACACTAGAACCAATAGCTTGAGCAAAGCTCCATCCACCAATAATAGAAGTCAGTATTAGAGGGGAGGCACTAGCAGAAACCCCAACACCACTAGGAAAAGGAGTAGAAGGTGCAACAACAACAACAAATCACACACCACTAACAACATAAAAAGAACCTGTGGCTACACCAGAAACAAGAAGCACACGAGCGATAGACAAAATAATACTAGCAAACGAAACAAATCCAAAAGACATAGCACTAGATGCAATAAGATGAAACTCACCCATAGTAGACAAAACCCTAGTAGCAGATGGAAACAAAGCCAAATGACACACTAGCAAGAAACACAAAGGAACCATGTATCCCTGCAATAGGTGATGAACAAGCTAGAGTAGGAGCGACAAAGCCCATTTCAAAACAGTGTTACTATATAGTGAGCTTTGTCTATCTTGTGTTGTTATGCTTGGAGTTTTCATTCAGTGTGTGGACATATGCTTCCCCATCAATGATAAATTGGAGACAATCAACTTTGGTAAAAGTGTTTTGTTATCCCCGTCTTACTTGATTTTGAGTTATGAGATGAGTCATGTTTGGTTGATTTGGATTCTCGAGTCATGTGAAAGCCAATAAGCCGTGTTTGTGTATTACGTAGGTTGTTCTCAACTCTTGTAATTTATTGCATTTAATTATTTTTTATAATTGCTTAATTGCTTGCTAAATACCTCTAATCTATTATCGAGAGAATTTTATATTGTCGTGATGCCTTGCAATGTGTGTGAATTGCTTTAGTGAAAAATGAACCGTGTTTTCAAAAATTGAAAGGGTACAAATTAGAAACTAAATCTTCAACCTTGAAATCAACAACTCTTCCTCTCACATTTTCCCTTTGCTTGCATCTGCTAACTCTACTTTGTAGCTGCTCCCTTCCTTGTTGATGGATTGCATGCATTGCAATAGAAACTTGCTGTACTTCAACACCTTGTTTCATTTTGACCTTAGGTCTCCCACTCCTCAATTGTGCAATCTCAATAAGAGCATTTTGTCTCCTCTTGCTGTCTCTAGCCATCATGGCACCAAGCATAGGCTCTTGATCAATTTTTCTGTCCTCTTCTAAAAGAAGCAAAGCATGTCTAACTTCCAATATCTCCTTTTGTAATGTAGGCAATTGATGTGCATATTCTTCATCCTCAATGGGAAACATAAAAAGTTTAGTTCTCCTTGCTGCCTCAACACTATTACTTCTCATATTGTGAACAGATCCCTACATTACAACTATGTCATGTCTTCCACACTCATTCAGTGATCCTTTCAACATATCAACCGCTGATTGAAGGGGCTTGGTTTGAGAATCAACAACATAAACTGTATCTCCAAAATCTGCAATGTTTAATGCTGCCTTCTCCATTAGATTTGCATAATGATTGGCCTTCTCCTTTGCTTTGTTCATATCAGTCTGCAAAACAAAAAATTGAACCTCTAGATTGGGATTGAACCTTTTAACTCCATCTTGTATTGGATTACATTCACCAAATTGCGTAAGCAATTGAAAGGTAACTTGGGTTGCATTCTCAAATTCCAATTGCAAACACTCGACATCTTCATCTAAATTGAAAGGTTTTCCTTCCCATTCTAGCAACTTGATATGAGGATTGATACCTCTCTTTGGGATATCATCTCTCACTATATCAACATATTGCTTGAGCAAATTTTGGATCTCCAAAGGCAATTCATCAATCCTAGTTGTCATAACAGTCCTAGGTCTGGTTATGATTCCAAAGCCCTTTTCTTCCTTTTCTATGGCCTTTATGAACTCATTCTCACCTACCAACATCACACTAGATCCCACTTGTGATTCTTGACTTTCTTCTTTCAAAGGTGTGAGAGTGTAAGAGACCCCATCCTTCTCTATGACATAGGTGCTTTTCCTACCATCATGGACTGCCTTCCTATCATATTGCCATGGTCTACCTAGAAGCATATGGCAAACATCCATGGGAATGATGTCACACAACACCTTGTCCTTGCATCCCTCTATGTGGAATTCTACCCAACTTTTCTCATTCACTAACACTTGTTGCCCTTTGTTTAACCAGGAAACCTTGTATGGAGTTGCATGAGGTAATCTTTTCAACTTTAACTTTTCTACCATTTCAATAGAAACCAAATTGTCAGTACTACCAGAATCAATGACAACTTTACAACATTTACCTTGGCATTTGCATGTAGTCCTGAAGAGTGACTTTCTCTGTGGTGGTTCCTTCTCCATGGGCACTTTGATTAGGGTTCTTCTCATTAGCAAAAACTCTCGAACTTTTGGTTCTTCAACTTGTGAAGTCACACTTTCAACATCTTCACCTTGTGCAACTTGATTCCTCTAACTCCTAAAAGAAGTAGATGGCTATTCTTCAGGGCATTACCATGCTTGATGGCTTGCAAATTTATTGCATTTATAACATTTTCCAATGAAGCCACTTGATCCTCCTCTACTCCCAAAGCTGGCCCTAAAATTTGATCTTCTTCCCCTCAAACCGCCCCTTGAATATGAGGTTTGTTCTTGAGAATTACTTGTCTCTCCTTGACCCTCTTGTGACTGTCCTGAATCAACAAATGAACGTCTTCCTCTAAAATTCCTTCCCCTACCTCTGCTTTATTTCTCTTGTCTTCTTCTCAACTTATCTTCAGCCTTCATGGTTAATTGGTAGCATTCATCTACCATTCTAGGACATGTGAGACTTAGTTCATTTTGTAGACTGTATTTTAGTCTATTGAATTACCTTGCAACCTTATCAACATCCTCTTCCATATGGCCTGACCTAATAGTTAGTTTGTAGAATTTTTCTGTATAGGTCTTTACATCCATGTCTTTTTGTTTCAAATTTTGTAGTTGCCTATACAATTGAATGACATAATCACTAGGTAGAAATTTACCTTTAAACTTTGCAACCATTCTGTCCCAAGAGGTGATCTTTTCTTTTCCTTTCTTCCTTCTCTCTTCTTGCACATAGTCCTACTAAAGGGATGCATGGCCCTTCAATTTTGTTCTTGCCAACTGTTGTATCTGTTTCTTCTTCTTGATCACTCAAATCTTCTGTGATCACACCTCTTCTTTGAGTCATCTCAACTACTGTAAGCTGTGCATCAAGACTTCTTTTCATTTCTCTCATCTCTTGGGCAAGTTTGTCTCCCATCTCTTTGGCCAACCTTTCTAGTGCTCTTTCAATAACATTTCCTCTTGGAGGCATCTTTGGTTGTCTTCAATTCACCAACCCAACTTTTGTCTTTATTAGCTCTGATACCAATATGATGCTAGAGGTTCAATTTTTTGTTTTACAGATTGATATGAATAAGGAAAAGGAAAAGGCCAATCATTGCACAAATCCAATGGAGAAGGCAACATCAAACATTGCAGATTTGGGGGATATAGTTTATGTTGTTGATTCTTAGATCAAGCCCCTTCAATCAACGGTTGACATGTTGAAAGGATCATTGAATGAGTGTGGAAGACAAGACATTGTTGCAATCCAGGGACCTCTTCAAAATATGAGAAGTAATGGTGTTTAAGAAGCAGGGAGAACTAAACTTTTTCTGTTTTCAATTGAGGACGAAGAATATGCACATCAATTTCATACATCACAAAATGAGATATTGGAAGTTCAACATGCCTTTCTTCTTTTAGAAGAGGACAAAAAAACTGATCAAGAGCCTATGCTTGGTGCCATGATGGCTAGAGACAGAAAGAGGAGACAAAATGCTCTTATTGAGACTCCACAATTGAGGAGTGAGATACCTAAGGTCAAAATGAAACAAGGTGCTGAAGGAGAGCAAGTTGCTATTGCAATGTATGCAATGCATCAACAAGAAAGGGAGCAGCTACAAAGTAGAGATAGTAGATGCAAGCAATGGGCAGATGTGAGAAGAAGAGCAACTGATCTCAAGGTTGAAGATTTAGTTTCAATTTTTACCCTTTCATAGAGTATGCTGTTGCAGGTAATGGAGCATATTTACATTCATTCTCAGATGTTGGATGCTGGTTGGTTACACTGTTACAAACCTCCATTCAAGGGGACCTTGAATCTTTTCTCTTTGGGGAGTATGGTGGAGGAGCACCTTTGATGCAATTTTGGGTTATATTGTGAAACTTTGGTTTTTTCTTTGTTTTGGCTTGATTGATGTAAATAAGGTCATTTGAGACCATCCTAAGTGGTTTAGGACCATTTTTGGGTCATTAGGTGAAATTTAGGCAAATATTGTAAAAGTTGCTAAAAGTTGTCAAAAGTTGTCAATGTTGTAATGACAACTTTGCAAATTTGTTAACCAATCAGTTGTGGGTCAGTTGGTGGCCTAAAAATGATTGTAGAAGCATAAAGATTCCTTGTAAACACAAAATCCAAGGTTGGTTGAAGTTGGATAGAAGAAAACCTCAAGTTTGCACATTCTAAACTGCATTTTCTTACAAAATCTGATTGTTCTTTCACATTGTACGGATTTGTACTTGTTGGTATGGACCATAAGTTGATTGAAAAAGTTACAAAGGTTCATCACCTTTGTAATGCTTTTTGTTTGACTCAAATCCATTGAGTTTTGAGGAAGATACAAGCATTTTGTGACAACTACCCTAAACCCTGCCTAGGGTTTTAAACTTGTAAAAAAATGCCATAACTCGAGATTCCATCATGGGAAAATGCTGCAAATTGGTGAGAAATTCTATCTTGGCACCATCTACATCCCATAAAGGTTTTAGATTCATTTCATGCTCGTGGGAGGAAGTTCTTGATGACAGTTTGCTCATTTCCATTGGAAAATAGTCATAGACCATCCATCCACCCTAGGGTTTGATCAATTCATGAATGGCTTGATGATGTTTGGGTCTAGGTCATCCTTCCATGTTGTTTGGAGCTTGTGTAGACCAAAGGTTCCATTAGTTCAGTCATTCTTGTGTTGATTGAGTGATAGTGCATCCTTCATGCCTTGTGACCATGAGCCCTAATGCTGATCTTTGCCTTGGAACATTGTATCATAGAAGTCTGAGTCCTAAAAAGGTTAAGAACCATTTTAACATGTTGTCATAAGCCTGAGACCACCAAGGACTATGCTCATGCTATTCCATCCTTGCTTGGGTTGTGTGCATTGAAGAGCAGGAGCCACTATTGAATGTGGTCATCATTTGGAGTTTGCTGATTCAAGAATGGTTGTGAGTGATCAAAGGTGTTGGAGGACATTGAAACATTGCTGCCCCACCATACCACGATGTTCTGCACTTGTTGGTGTGTACTTCCCTCCTTGGATGCCCACTAGGCTAAGTTGATAATTGTGACAAGGTGCACTAAGATGCCTCTTCCAATGAAACCCTTGAAGAATGATGTTGAAACAATCACATGGTGTTAGGATTTTCCCCTGCTTTGCATCATATTGGTATCAAACCCAATAAAGAAAAAAGTTGCTTTGGTGAATTGAAGACAAGCAAAGATGCCTCAAAGAGGAAATTCTATTGAAAGAGCACTAGAAAGGTTGGCCAAAGAGATGGGAGACACTTTTCCAAGAGATGAGAGAAATGAAAACTTAAGTCTTGATGCAAGGCTTACAATATTTGATACAAATCAGAGAAGAGGTGTGATCACAAGAGATTTGAGTGATCAGGAAGAAGAGATGGATGAAGACAATCCACAACAAGAAGAACCCCATGAAGAAAGAGATGTTGAAGAGTTGAGGTTGGAGAGATTGCTGAAAGTAGTTAGAGGTGAAGGTTCCAAATTGAAGATGGAAATCCCAATGTATTCAGGTAGCCTAAACAGTGAGGAACTTCTTGATTGGATTGGAGAATTAGACAAATATTTTGAATTTGAAGATGTGCTAGAGGAACAACGAGTGAAGTTGGCAAGAAAAAAATTGAAGGGCCATGCATCCCTTTGGTGGGACTATGTGCAAGAGGAGAGAAGAAAGAAAATAAAGGAAAATATCACCTCTTGGGATAGAATGGTTGCAAAGTTGAAAGGTGAATTTCTACCCAGTGATTATGCCATTCAATTGTATAGGAAACTACAAAATTTGAAACAAAAAGACATGGATGTAAAGACCTATACAAAAGAATTCTACAAATTGAGCATTAGATCAGGCCATATGGAAGAGGATGTTGATAAGGTTGCAAGGAATTTGAATGGATTGAAATACAGTCTACAAGATGAACTAAGTCTCACAAGTCCTAGAACGGTAGAAGAATGCTACCAACTAGTGATGAAGGTTGAAGAAAAGTTGAGGAGACAAGAAAATAAAAGAAGGGTTAGAGGAAGGAATTCTAGAGGAAGAGGATCATTTGTTGATTTAGGACAGTTATATGAGAGTCAAGGAGAGACAAGTAATTCTCAAGAACAAGTCTTAGAATCAAGGGGCATTTTTAGGGGCAAAAGATCAAATTTTAGGGTCAGATTTAGGAGTAGAGGAGGATCAAGTGGCCTCACTAGAAAATGTAATAAATGTAATAAATTTGCAGGCCATCAAGCATGACAATTCTCTGAAGAACAATCATCTACTTCTTTTAGGAGTGAAAGGAGGAATCAAGTTGCACAAGGTGAAGATGCTAAAAGTGTGAATTCTCCACCACAAGTTGAAGAACTAGAAGTTGGAGAGGTTTTGCTGATGAGAAGAACCCTAATCAAAGTGCCCATGGAGAAGGAACCACCACAGAGAAATTCACTCTTTAGGACTACATGCAAATGCCAAGGTAAATGTTGTAAAGTTGTCATTGATTCTAGTAGTACTAACAATTTGATTTTTGTTGAAATGGTAGAGAAGTTAAAGTTGAAAAGATTACCTCATGCAACTCCATACAAGGTTTCCTAGATAAACAAAGGGCAAGAAGTGTTAGTGAATGAGAAAATTTGGGTAGAATTCCACATAGGGGGATAAAAGGGTAAGGTGTTGTGTGACATCATTCCCATGGATGTTTGCCATATGCTTCTAGGTAGACCATGGCAGTATGATAGGAAGGCAGTTCGTGGTGATAGGAAAAACACATGTCATAGAGAAGGATGGGGTATCCTATAATATAACACCTTTAAGAGAGGAAAGATAGGAACAACAAGTGGGATCTAGCATGATGTTGATATAGTGATAGATGATATCCCAAAGAGAGGTATCAATCCTCATATCGAGTTGCTAGAATGGGAAGGAAAACCTTTCAATTTAGATGAAGATGCTGAGTGTTTGCAATTGGAATTTGAGAATGCAACCCAAGTTACCTTTCAGTTGCTTACAAAATTTGGTGAATGTAATCTAATACAAGATGGAGTTAAGAGGTTCAATCCCAAGCTAGAGGTTCAATTTTTTGTTTTGCATACTGGTATGAACAGGGAAAGGGAGAAGGCCAATCATTGTGCAAATCCAATGGAGAAGGTAGCATTAAACATTGCATATTTGGGGGATACAATTTATTTTGTTGATTCTCAGACCAATCCCCTTCAATCAGTAGTTGACATGTTGAAAGGATTATTGAATGAGTGTGGAAGACAAGACATAGTTGTAATGTGAGGATCTCTTCAAAATATGAGAAGTAATGGTGTTGAAGAAGCAGGGAGAACTATGTTTTTTTTTTCGATTAAGGATGAAGAATATGCACATCAATTGCATCCATTACAAAAGGAGATATTGGAAGTTCAAAATTCTTTGCTTATTTTAGAAGAGGACATAAAAACTAATCAAGATCCTATGCTTGGTGCCATGATGGCTAGAGACAAAAAGAGGAGACAAAATGCTCTTATTGAGAGTCCTACACAATTGAGGAGTGAGAGATCTAAGGTCAAAATGAAACAAGGTGCTGAAGGAGAGAAAGTTGCTATTGCAATGCATGAAATCCATCAACAAGAAAGGGAGCAGCTACAAAGTAGAGTTAGCAGATGCAAGCAAAGGGCATATGTGAGAAGAAGAGTAGTTGATCTCAAGGTTGAAGATTTAGTTCTGATTTGTACCCTTTCACAGAGTATGTTGTTGCAGGTAATGGAGTAGATTTACATTCATTCTTAGATTCTAGATGCTAGTTGGTTACACTGTTGCAAACCTCCATTCAAGGGGACCTTGAATCTTTTCTCTCTGGGGAGTATGGTGCAGGAGCACCTTTGATGCAATTTTGGGTTATATTGTGAAACTTTGGTTTTTGCTTTGATTTGGATTGGTTGATGTAAATAAAGTCATTTGATACCATCCTAAGTGGTTTAGGACCATTTTTGGGTCATTAGGTTAAATTTAGGCAAATATTATAAAAGTTGCTAAAAGTTGTCAATGTTGTAATTACAACTTTGCAAATTTGTTAACCAATCAGTTGTGGGTCAGTTGGAGGCCTATAAATGATTGTAGAAGCATAAATATTCCTTGTAAAAATTAAATGCAAGGTTGGTTGAAGTTGGAATGAAGAAAAACTCAAGGTTGCATGTCCTAAATTGCATTTTCTTGCAAAATCTGGTTGTTCTTTCACATTGTATGGATTTGTACTTGCTAGTACAGACCAGAAGTTGATTGGAAAAGCTGCAGGGGTTCATCACCTTTGTAATGATTTTTCTTTGACTCAAATACATTGAGTTTTGAGGAAGATACAAGCATTTGTGACAACTACCCTAAACCCTGCCTAGGGTTTTAAACTTGTTAAAAAATTCCATAACTTGAGATTTCACCGTGGGAAAATGTTGCAAATTGGTGGAAATTTTTTTCTTGGCACCATCTACATCCCTGCAAGGTTTTGGGCTCATTTTATGCTCATGGGAGGAATTTCTTGATGACAGTTTGCTAATTTCCATTGCAAAATAGTCATAGACCATCCATCCACCTTAGGGTTTGATCAATTCATGAATGGATTGATGTTGTTTGGGTCTAGGACATCCTTCCATGTTGTTTGGAGCTTGTGTAGATCAAATGTTCCATTGGTTCAGTCATTCTTGTGTTGATTGAGTGATAGTGCATCCTTCATGCCTTTTGACCATGGGCCCTAATGCTGATCTTTTCCTTGGAACATTGTATCATAGAAGTCTGAGTCCTAAAAGAGTTAAGAACCATTTTAACATGTTGTCATAAGCCTGAGACCACTAAGGATTATGCTCATTCTATTCCATCCTTGCTTGGGCTGTTGGCCATGTGCATTGAAGAGCAAGAGCCACTGTTGAATGTGACCAATATTTGAAGTTTGTTGATTCAAGAATGGTTGTGAGTGATCAAAGGTGTTGGAGGACATTGAAACATTGCTGCCCCACCATACCACGATGTTCTACACTTGTTGGTGTGTACTTCCCTCCTTGGATGCCTACTAGGCTAAGTTGACAATGGTGACTAGGTGCACTAAGATGCCTCTTCTAATGAAACCCTTGAAGAATGATGTTGAAACAATCACTTGGTGTTAGGATCTGCCCATGCTCTGCATCATGTTCTAATTTTTTATTTATGAAAAAAATAATTAAATTAGGCAAGCAATTTGAAAGGAAATATTGCATTAGTGAAAGAAAGGTTGGAGTTTTTCCTTGGCTATATGCTTGGATGTGAGGGTTAGAAGTGATTGTCACCTATTTGTTGATTTGTTTCTCCTTTAGTTTTATACTTTCAAATGATTTTACCTTTATGATTTAACCATGCCCACCTTATATGGATGCATATGACATTTTACTGACTAGGAATTGTGTATATATGGATTCTTAAATTGTGTATGAGCTATTTAACAATCCCATGTTTCAAAATTTTTGTACTTTGCATTAGAACTTGCAAATTTATCTAAATTTTGTATGTGATCATAAAAGTGTCTTCCATTCCCTTAGTTTCAAAAGGTTATTCTTAGAATTTATAAGATTTAAATTTGAATTTTGGGTGGGGTTTGAACTTCCCACCATTGATTTTGTGATTTTTTTTAAATTTATGCATGTTGAAAAATTAAAACATGAAATTCTAAGCATTTTTTTTAGTATTATTTTGTGTTAAATGTATTCCCTCATGGAAATGAGATGGAGAATCATATGGCCATAAGTGTGTGGTGATTGCACCTCATATTTCATGCCATGCCCATATTGTGTTTTTAATTGTGTTCTTAGGAGGTGGTCCTCTAGGTATTAATGGAGTGGAATTTCACTTCTATTTGTTTGTAATGCAAATGATGCCAAGATTAATGAGAGGTCATAAAAAATAATTACAAAAGAACAGTGCTACACATTTTCCACATAAAAAATATTATCATGAGTTCACTTGCCACATGCCTATGTGGGTACAATGTATGATTGTGAAGGACATGTGACTAATCGTATAGATTGATGATAATGTCATTGAGGGATCCATTGGATGGGGAATACTCCTCAACCTTTCTATGATGGTTAGTGACTCCACTTGGTGACACTCCACTAATCTACCTAAGATAATCCCTTGTGTGTTCAATTGTGAATTTCATGAGTGCTCATGAACCCAATTGTATATGATTGATTGGTTAGTTTTTCTCAATCTCATGTGTGGATATTCCTTGTATAAGGTGTTTTATATTCTTTTTATTGAGATATTCATGTGTTGTGCATATGTGTGTGGTGTGTGCGTTGAATGACTACCTAATCAATTACTTCCTAATTTAGAGTCCACATGGTTGGGTGGTGTTAAATCACTACTGGGGCTCGTATATCCTTTGGAGCTTCTTGGAGTGAGTGCAAATATTTCATGACACTATAGATGTAAAATTATCAGATGGTACTTTTGTTGAAAATGTATAATTGAAGATATTTGACTCCTTATATTTGTAATGCCCCAAGCCACACACAAGACATTAGCTAATTGAATAACTTTTTTTTGAAACAACACCAACAACTAAGATGCAACATGTCACACAACACAATAATGTGTACACAAGTGTCATGTCAAACACGGCACAAGGGCACTAACACAAGAACAACCTCACCACTACTACAAATAAGGTGGCACTAGGGAATACTTACTAATCATGGGATGAAACTACCACGATGAACCTACAAGAGGGGGAAACGACACAAAAATGATGATCGAGGACTAACCCATGATCACACTCTCTCATGTACACAAGTGTAGGATGAGGGAATCAACCTTGAATTTTCACAACACTTACAAAATATTACAACACCAAAAAATCCCACACAGATGGTGAAATGACTAGGAGCTAACACACCTTGAATAGAAAACTCAATTGTCAAATTTTGAAATAAGGAGTAAGATGAGGTTAACAACCTCCAATCTACTCAACAAAAACTTAAACAACATCTAAACACAAGGGAAAACCTTGACAAGAGGTTTCCTTACTAGGAGGTACAAGCCCTCCAACTAGAATGACTATAGGTCATTTTCAAGCAATGAAACACTTCCCAAAGAAAAGGGTGCAATAATTCTCAAGGTATGATATTTTCTTATGAAGCAAAAAAAATGGAAAGACTCACCAAGCCATGGGGAACAATTTTTATAAGCAAGGTTTCCTTGAGAAATAGTCAAAGACATTGCTATTCAACAAAATAGGGGACAAAAATGCATTAGAGGACTATTATGCACTTGAAGGACACTAGCACCTAGATGGGACACTAGCACAAGTCCAAAAATATCCAACATTTGTGCATGTGTCCTATATTAGCGCATGAGTCTTGTTTTGGCACTAGAGTCCCAAGAATGTGTTGTATGATGAGCACACGATTATATTGAGGGCGGTGAATCAACATAATGCAATCTTTACTTTTTCAAACTAACAACCACAATACTATCAATTGCATAATATAATTCACATAAGATCTAACAATTATGTAACACAAAAAGAACACATCATTTAAATGGAAACACTTATGAGAGAAAAACCATGGAAAAATATTGCTTATATAAAATTTCTTTTACAATCTTTGTAGGCACCAAACTATTGGAGGCACCAACCCCAATTTTTAAGCACTAACTTAGTAAGAGACACCGGTCTCTTTGATATGAGGCATCAACCTTGTCAATATGGGGCACCAACCTCTTCGATATGAGGCACCAATCTCTTCAATACAATCTTGTCTTCTTGAGAATAAATCTTATTCACAAATAGCCTTAAATGATCTCTTTTTATATTCTCCTCCTCAAACTCTTCACACAAAAATCTACATGTATTCTCTTTCTTACATCTACATATACTCCTCTTTTATATTTTCATTACATCTCTTTTATATCTTCATACATTCTTCTTACAATTCTACCATAAATTCTTCTTACACTTTTTCCATGGATCCTTCTTACAAATCTACCATGAATCCTTCTTACAAATCTACCTTTAACCTTTCTTTAATGATCTTCTTTTTATCTTCTCATTTGCAGATCTGTAGGTGTTAGTATGATATATTTACTCTAATTCGTCATACACTTCTTACTCTTCTATTCCACTTCTTGTTCTTCACATATCTCTCACTTCACACTTGCTTCACAACAATTTTCATATCACATACTTCTCCTTGTATTCTTCGTGCACACTACTCACACATTTCTTTATTGTGTATATATGATATTATTTTTTACACTTCACACACTTCACTTTTCTCAATGTATTCTTTATATCCTTATTTATATCTTATCTCTCTACTTGTAATCACAACTTTATACTACTCGCTTCCTTTAAAAATATAATCACAACCTTTTAATAATCATTGCCTTCTCTAACATGCCTTCACTAATGGAATCACTACCTTCACAAAATTAATCCTTTCTTTTGTGATCATATTAATTTTTTCCTTGAATGATAATTTCCGCTCATTACCATTAATCACTTCCTTTGTAAAACTAATTCCTGCTTCTTTAGGAATTTATATAATTGTTGCATTAAATGGATTAATTTCCACTCTTGAAACTTTTGTTAATCGTTCATACTTTAATCTTGGATGATTAATATTTATATACCTTGTCCAAGGAAGTTGGCTAGCAATGTAATCTTCATAGTCAACCAAAATAGAGATCAAATTTGAATTGGTGAAGGTGCCAAAATAGAGAAAGTTGGCCAGTAAACTTCAAAGGATATTATTTACTTCAATTTAATCATCAGATCAAATTCCACTTAGCATTGTGATCCTTGCATCATTCTTTTCAATTTTTATTTCTTCGATAAACAAAGTGTTAACTATGTCTATGTGATACATGATCCTTATATCAATTTGTTTTTTATTCCATGCTTAATCTTCTAGCATGTAAATCTTTAATTGCCATCTCAAATATTTACTTAACTTGGGAAGATTCTTGTAAAGTATGTTTGCAATGTATGCATGTCTTTCCTTTGAATCATCAACAACTTCTCTTGATCTTTTCTTCTTCACTTGATGACTACAATTTCCTTTGACATCAATGACAATCAATTCATCCATTTGATTTGACATTAATGACAATATTTTAACATTGTAGTTATTTTATACATTAATGTCTTGGCTTATGAGAAAACAAAATCCCATTCTTGGACCCTAAAACAACAAAAATGGTTGGGGAACCAAAGTAATCCTAGACACACAATCTCAAGCTACATTAGACCTTGAAGCAGATAACTCCAAGGGTTGGCGAGTCATCAAATGGCTCTAACACAAGACTAAAGACATATAGGATAAAGGGGAAGGTGTCTGAAACCTCTTGTATAAGCCAAGACCACACATAGAACCCCAACATGATCTCTCAACGATGTGGGTCCTCACAACCAAAGAAACTAAGAGACACAAGAGGAAACTAGAGTTTTCAATGTACAAATTGCATGTTTTCAAAACTTTGATTTTTTTTAAATACAAGTTGAAATGAGCTCTAAGTTATTTTTTTAATCATCACAATAAGATAAAGAGCATACAAAATGACATGCATCTTCAATTCACAAAATCACATAAAATAATTTGTAGTACTGATACCACTTATGTGGTGGGTTTAAAATCACCCCACTTAGGAGGTTCCAATAATATATTACAACTTGAATATAGGACTCAAATATCTTTCAAAATTACAAGATAGAACAAACATGAAATAAATGAATGGGGAAGCCTTTACCAACCTTTCTCATGATCTTGGAACTCATTCCAAGATCCTAAAGTCCCAAATGATGGTTCCACACCACCCAGTCATGTGGTACCTTTAGGTCCACCCCATTGTGCTAGGAGATAGTCACATGGGCCATAAACACACTCACACCAAACACATGTGAATAAGGTTTACACACATTCCAAATATAGAGTATACATACAACATACACAACTTCCAAGAATCACTCAAACAATGCCACATGATGGATAAGGATAGATACACCCATCAAGTACAAACTCTAATGGCCACAATGATGAGATCCTAGAGAGGGGATAGGGGGTGTCATCATAATAGACTATGGTACCGACTAAGCAAGATTGGGTATGTATCAAATCACCCACATGAGGAACCCAACCAACAATGATGAGCACTCCTCAAGTGGGCATGCACTATATGCTCATACTATCTACATATACAAACATCTAGTTATGCCATGTGAATCATTATCTTGGTTTATTTTAATTACCCCATGAAAGTTTAACTATCACTTATTAAGGAAATTCTTGCATGAGATATCCTCAATACCACTTTGGACCCAAAAAAAATATCGATAACCACTCCCCTACTACTCTCTAATACCTCCATCCTAGGTTCTTCATGACAACACAATTGAGCATGGCACAAAAACACGACATAAAAATTTGGTACAAAAAAAATTGTACATGATTTTAAAATGTTCACAATGAAAATCCATGGAGGAGACATGAACCACCCCATTCCTAAACAACCAAATTCAATTCCAATATTGAAATTTTTCTAAATATTTTTGATATATAAACCAAATTTTTTCTTCAAACTCCTTTGATGGAATCTCAATTTTTAATTTTGTTTATTACTAAGAATTTCAAAAAATGAAAAGTGCCCTTTTGCTTCAAATATGAAAAATAAATCATTCATAAAATAAAATTTGCATAATATTTTTTTTGAAAATTTTGTCATAGTAAGGGCACAAAATGGATATTTTTGAAATTTTTCTAAAAACAATTTAAACTAATCTATTTGCTCCAAATTAAATCTATAAGGGATTTTATATGCTCCCTTAAGGGTGAGCATGACATCCAAAATGCAAATGAAATCAAGAAACAAGAGAGAGAGAGAAAAATACCTCCAATGCAATCACAAACAAATTATAATTTCTCTTCAATTTCACACAAGTTGGTGGAGGAAAGCACACACAAGATCCAAGCATCTTTTGATGATCCAAAACCTATGCCAATCCCAAGATCCCACAATCCAAGGTGAGAAAAATCCTCCCAATTTCAAAATTTTAAAGAGGGATTTTGAGAGATATTTTCCTTCCTAAAATAATAAAAAATAAAAAATGATGTTTATTTTTATTTTATCCCTTTTTGGTTTATTTTTTATTTTCCAATTTTCACTTTTTCCTATTTTCTTGTATTCATATTTTTCCCATTCTTTTCCAAAATGCATATAAGCAAAATAAAACATTCAACATTACTTCATTGAAATATGTAAATAAAATGAATAATTTAATTATATGCATTCCTATACAAATGAAATAGGCCAAACATAAATAACTTATCCCTATTTTCCCTTTTTCTAACTCATAAATATTTCACTAAATACTATGCAATCATTTAATTCATCTAAAACCATTTACAATCAACAAGGAAATTAGACCATTAAATTAAATCACACAATTACAAGTAACTCACAACATGAATAGGTTCTAGAATCACCTCTGATTTAGATTTGAGTTAACACAAGGTCATACATGACACATCTCATACTTGATTTGAGTACATGAATAGGAAATAAAAATGAATAAGGCCTAATGTGACATCTCCAAAATAACCATCATTGAGGAATAACTCAGACCTACATAATTAGGTGGAGAATTAACCTTGTACATGTACCCACTCAACACACATGCCAAACATACTTGCTCAATATATAATAGATGAAGCATAAAATAATTACCCAACATGGTACAACATCATATAACATGTAAATCAGTTAATCCAATTCTCATACAATCATGATAACATCCATTCTCAACATAAATAGTAATGCACACACCCATGAACTAAAAATTATGATAAACTAGACATATAAAGCATAAAAAATGCATCTCCAAGAATACAAATAAAGAGAAATAAAATAAGTACTCACAAGGAACTTGACACACTGCCATACATGCATCTCAATGCATACAAAACACCAACAATCAACATGTTGAGGAACATCATCTTAAAATATACAGGGTGGTTTAAACACACCAAACAATGCAAGAACAAAAGAAACAACCCAAACTAAACATGAAAATGATGAAATTGAAACATTGACGACACCCAAAGCAACAAGCACAAGAATGAACTATGCATCCCTTGATACATAGTCAAAAAGCAATGTGGAAACTAGGAGATCTCAAGGTAAAAAACATAGGCATTACAATATGTAAAATTGGAAACATTATTTAAGGATAATTTTGATTTGTATTGTAATCCACATATATGGTATGAGATCCATCATTTATTTTACATTACTTGACCCTAAAATTGAATGTGTATGGCACGTGTAATGAAATTCTTATGTTTGGTTGAATTCAGGAAACATGATTAGAAAACATGATTTATAATTCTAGTGAAAATAAAAATGTAATCAGTTTAGTTGTGATTTTCTTGTTTTATGAATGCATGTTGTTATTGGAGGTTGAAACATTTACTATTTTGAGTAGTTGTTTCTGTTTGAACACCTTATCATTTCCTAAGAATTTGTAGATCTATTCAAGTTTTAGAAATTTAACATGAGGTTTAAGATTTTTTTCTAGGTACTCAAGAATTCTTGTTTAGCCAGTGAAGAGTCAATATGTGCTCAAGTACTAGACCCAAATAATTTTTGTATAACTCACAAAACAAGAAAATTATGCTCAATTGATCTTGAAAAAATGATCTTATAGTTCTAGACTTGTATTTTTGTTTGGTTGCAAAATTGCTTGCAAACTTCAAATTTCTTTTGGCTAGGTCATTGAATTTTTTTCGAAGTAGGCATGTAGTTTGCATGTCGACAAAGGTGATCATGAATTTTGATGTTTGGTGTGTAGGGTCATCAATTTTTTAGAGTTTGGAGGTAGGTGTGCATTTTGTATGGTTACAAAATTGCTCATGGACTTTCAAGTCCTTGTATATTTTTAAAGTTTCAAAGTTTGGAGGAAAGAGTGCATTTTGTAGGGTTACAAAATTGCTCACAAACTTCAAAGTTAAATTTGTAGGTTTTTAGAGATTTGAATTTTAGATGGGAGAATTCATTTTGCAAGGTTACAAAATTGGTCATAGTCTTTGTAGTCTAGTTTATAGGTTTTCAAAGTTTGAAAGAAAGTGTGTATTTTGCAAATTTGTAAAACTACTCATGAACTCCATAGTTTGGTTTGCAATATTTTAAAATTTTATAGTTCAAAACTAGGCATACATTTTATTGGGTTATAAAACTACTTTCAGACTTTGAAGTCCAATTTGCAAGTTTTCAAAGTTTCAAAGTTTAAAGGTAGGTGTGTATTTTGTGGAGTTACAAAATTACTCATGAAGTTTGAAGTTTTGTGTGTAGGTTAATGGGGTTTTGTGGTAGGTTTTTAGTTGTACATTTAAAAATTACTTACATACTATGAAATTCCACAAATAGGTCACTAGGGTTTTAGAGATTGGAGTTTTGCATGTGCATAGTGCAATTGTTGCAAAGTTGCATATAGATTTTGAATTCCTAAAATGTAAGAGATGGTTTTGAAGACCAAATTTTGACATCCAAATTGCAAGTGTTGGAAAATTGTATGTAGGATTTGAATTCCTAATATGTAAATAGAGTGGTGGAAAAGTAGATGTTGGGAAACAACTTGTAGGCGATTCAAGGTTGCATGGAAACTGGACACATTCACTCGAACTTGTGTTTTGAGCTTGTCATGGTAATCTCAACCTGTGTATGAGTATGTATTATTCTTGTGTTGTGATTCTTTGTCGTTGAGTTACATGCCTCGTGTGTCATTATGTCATGCCATAATACTTTGTATGTGTAGGTGTGCAATGTGGTATATTTATTACTTTTGTAATAAAAATAATATTCATCTATTAATATCTTAGGGAAAAGCCTAGGGAATTGCATCTTGATTAGAGCCCATATTGCAATATTAGGATCTTTAGGTTTGTGTTTGTTTTTTCTTTACCACAAACTTAGAGAGCGTACAAAGAGTTCCATTTTCCATAATCTATTTTCCACTCTTTTCTTACTTTATAAAAGGGTATCAAATTTAAGATCTTTGTTGTCCTTATTTGTAAAATATATAAGATTAATAAACAAAATTATGTTGTGCTAATTTCCACCCTTGGAGCCAATCTAATTCATTATTTTTTATAGTGTAATTGACCCTAAAGTCAAAATTATGTATGACTATCATAATGGTCTTAATCATGCTTGTGTAGCTTAGAAAATGTGGTTATTAAATATACCTTCTTATCTTTTGAACGTCTTAATCTTGTCATGATATGATCTCATTGGGGATTCATACCTCTTTGTAAATTGAATTTTTTCTATGAGGTTTTTTTAAATTATTGACATCTTCTCATACCCTTCTCTTGTGAACTAGGTCATTTTATTGTATGGTATGTTCTTGAAGAAGTGTTCCCAATTTCAAGGTTTGGGATCAATTTTGAGATGTTTGGGAACCTTGTGCTAGGTTGAAATTGACACAAGTACCACATATGCCTAAATTCTTGGTCTAGACCATTTTCAAACTACACACATTTCATCCCACAATAATGGGTTACAATTTTTGGCCAAACTTGACATTGAAATCAACATTTTTGAACAAAATCTTCATTTTTTGACACCTATAGTAGGTAAACTATTAGGAATTTGAAAATGATGCAAACTAGTGATTTGTGAGATTTCGTTTGTAGATTTTAAATGTATTTTAAAAAATTGAAATTAAATTGTATTTTTTTTGTGTCTCCTTTGATAACTAGTTTCTAATAGTAAACAACATTTTTAAAAAGTGATGTGTACTTTGTTCCACATAACTTTTTTTCTACAAAGGATAAAATTTTGATTCTTTTGAAGTTAGGTTGGTAACACTTATATCTAGTGCTTGCATTTCATTTCATAACATTTTGTTGAATATATTTTTCTTTTAATTAAGTTTTGAAGTCAACCCAATTACAATTTAGACTTAGGTGCACTTTGTCCCATAACTTTTTTGTATGTATTGAAATTCATTTTTTTTGTTGGAATGAGGACATCAATACCTAGTGCATAGATATTTTTCAAAAAAAATTCCACTAATTTACTATTTTTCCACATGTGTAGAACATAGAACTTGATGTTTGACAAAAAACCTATATTCTGTAAAACTAAAAAAAATAAAAAATATATTAAATTTATATTTGTTAGAAAGCTCGTTTCGAGGACTATGGCCCTCCAACTTGGTTTATCAAATTGACTCCATCTGCACGTCCAAAATAGACTTCAAAAGTTAAAAAATGCATAAATTTTTAAATTGGGTGGGCAAAGGGGGTTCGAACTAAGAGGGGACCCTTCGAATAAAGGAAAAATTGTAACCCACTATTGTGGGTTCACCCCAAAATGAGGTAGTTATTCTTTGTTGACCAAAAAAGAAAGCCAACTATCCTTGCCTTTGAAAATTTCTTGCAAAAATTTGAGTTGAAAGTTTTCACTTTGTAGGAGTTTATGGTGAACTCCTCAAACACCCTAGGATCACTTGCAAGACAAAATAACTTCCACAAGAGAGAAATGACAGAAATATCATGCTATCATTAAGGATGCAAGAATGCCAAACTGAATATGACAAAGGACATATGATTCCTTGCTTATATAGGAAAGGTGAGGAATAGGATTAGACAAGATCATGAAAAATTTCTTAATCCTATCACATGAGACAACTAAGTCATAACAATGTAGGAGTTTATGGTGAACTCAAACATCCCATGATCATTTGCAAGATAAAACAACTTCCACAAGACAAAAATGATAGAAATATCATGCTATCATTAAGGATGGAATAATTCCAAATTTAATATGAAAAAGTACATATGATGCCTTGCTTATGTAGGCAAGGTGAGGAGATAAGTTCTAAAAAAATAAAACTCATCCTTCTAGAAGGAATCTTAGAGCCTAAGTAAACTTAATATGTGAATATGTACCCTAATTACCTAGCGAGTGAATTAACTAGGTACAAGAATTTTATTCACACCAAAACCCCCCTTAAGTGAAACTTAGGAGAGAAGATTATTATGCAAATGATGCAAAGATGCAAGAATGGGTCCCGACTACTAGGCCATGTTAGGTACCGATGTAAAAATGCAAATGCAATCTCTCATAGAAGGAGAAAAGGAGAAAACCTTGTGGGACAAAACTCCTCCCCAAAAGAGAGATAAATACAATAATGATATCCATCACAAATCCAATCAATCTCTATCCCCACAAAGGATGACAAGAGAGATCATACAACCCCCCATAATGAGATAACCTATTGCAAAGAGAAGCACTGAAAGTACATTGTGGAGTAACACTGGAATCCTCAATTCAATAAGCAAGAAAATATACTTCTATTTGCTTGAAACCATATTAGAATCACTCAAGGACTCAAGTCAGAATCATGATAAGCAACAGTAGACCCAATGCCAAGCAACACTGGAAAACTCACAAACTGGCACAACTATGGAATCCATGAATCAATAGTTGATTGACAAATGATCTAGAACTAAAATAAAGTGCAGAGAAAATGCAAACCTAATCCACCAAAAAAAGGAAATAGTGCATGCATTGATGAATGTTCACATCTACCTCCACGAATAAAAATGACCGTAGATCAATGAGTGGAAGCTATATTTTTGAAGCAAAAATGAAAACGACTCCAATAAAAAACGGTTTGCTTCAACCCTTGCAGATCTGATAAAATATGTTAGATTTTGATGAAACGAAAGCTGATTTTGACTTTCTCAGATGCTTTGGATTCAATGGCGAGGTTCTCAAAACCCAACTCGTACCCAACAAAACTTTCACACCAAGATTGGTCCCTCAGATTTGGGAAGAATTCTGCAACACTAAAGCTTTGATACCATGTGGGAGTTTATGGTGAACTCCTCAAACACCCCATAATCACTTGCAAGACAAAATAACTTTTTACAAGATACAATTGACAGAAATATCATGCTATCATTAAGGATGGAAGAATTCCAAACTAAATATGAAAAATTACATATGATGCCTTGATTATATAGGAAAGGTGAGAAATAGGATTAGACAAGATCATGACAAATGTCTTAATCCTATCACATGAGAAAAATAAGTCATAACAACCCAGGATAAGATAAGTTCTAGAAAAAGACAACTCATCCTTCTAGAAGGAATCTTAGAGCCTAAGTAAACTTAACATGTGAATATGTTGCCTAATTACCTAGTGAGTGAATTAACTAGGTACAAGAAATTTATTCACACCAACATAGTTATAACTTGAAGTATGAGATACAAGGGAGCTAGAGTTTGGAGTCTCAAGCCATTCCAAGGTTTATGTGTTCACATGTGTATCTTGGACCTTGAAATTTGAATGCTTGTTGGGAGTTGTTAAGATTAATATTGGGTTTGGTGTGAGATGCACTTTGGACTTTGAAATTTGAATCTAGATCACTTGGAACTTTGGAATTCAACATTTCTAGAAAAAATCACAACATGGCATAATGATGCATCAATCTTCAAAGTCTGATGAACTTGGCATATTTGGGACACCAAGGTTTGAGGTATTTGAAGTTCAACATTGTGACATAAGGATGGGTGTTTCTATTGGTGTTATTCATCACTTGGAATATGAAGTCTAAGGTAGATGCTAGGCAAGTTTAAGGTTTGGTTCCTTGGGTTACAATTGGTCATGTAAAACACCTTGTCTCAAAATTGTGTCTTGGACTTTGAAGTTCAAAAATTTGCGAATTTGGATAGAGTTTGAGCAACTAGTGCAAGATGTGAGTTTAGATTGGGGAAAAGTTTGAGCAAGCTTGAGGTTGGGAACTTGGACCTTAAAGTTTGAGTTTAAACTATCTTCTTACATGGACCCTAAGTTAGTGTTGCTAGGGTGTATATTCAAATTGTTAGCCCAAATTTATTGTATTTTCTCCTCTAAAGTTCAAACAAGAATAGTTTGAAATATAAATCTCTACATTTTTATTTTCTTGAGGGATAACACACAACCTAGGGAGCAAGAGTTTGTACCTAGGTATAGAACCCTTGATAACCCTCTAGTTTTCAATGTTTGATCCATTACAATGTTTTAAACCCATGACCTAATTAGTCTTTTTATTATATCATGTTGTGTAGTGCATTGGTAAGAATGTTAGGTGTTTCATCATGTTGTGCATTGATACATTGTGCACTAGGATTATAACATGACATACTTAATATCACTTTTCTATCACAAATGAATTGTTTTCCAATTTTTTGTCCATTAACATGTCTTAGGTGGAATCTTGAGGCTTCACACCATTGGTTTTATATTCACGAGATAGATATTCATTAGATAACATTTTAGACTTATTATGGGAACTAAGAGTTCATTAATTATCATCTAGCGCACAAGAGCCTCATGAATAGGGTGTTCCATATTGACCTAGATCAAATTTTCCTTGTGTTCCTTGATAAAATTTTGATTTATTTATGGAAAATGAAGGAACATGAGGTCCACTTGAACTAGGTTTTATATTGTTTATATGAGAACCAACTTTATGGTAACTCGGTTAAGTGTGAGTATTTCAACTTTGAGGTGAAGTATTTAGGACATGTTACATCTAGAGAAGGTATATTGGTAGATCTCTTGAAGATTAGACTTATTTTAGATTTTCTTGCACCCATGAATGTCTCAAATGTTCATAGTTTCATTGGTTTAGTGGGTTACCATAATCAATTTGTTATCAAATTATCAAGGGTGGTGCATCCATTTATCTATGTTTAGTGGAAAGGGAAGAATTTTGTGTGATCAAAACAATATGAGAGATCCTTATAGGTTCTCAAGGAGTGATTGCCTAGTGCATCAATCCTTGTACTTCTTCAACATTTTCTACAATTTCTTCCACTTTCGAAAGAACATTACCCTGCACATTACCTTCTTCAGTTTCATGCTCATACATTGACCATTATCATGTTGTACTTCTTCTTCTATGTTCACATCCAAAGCTAGCATATCAACATGCATTTATTCTAGATGATTTCTAGAGTCATCCCTAATCTCTGAACTAACTCTGCAACCTTTTCTACTATCTCTTTCCAAATCCTTTGGAGATCATTTTGATCTCTACTCATGAGGGTGGTCACACTTTTCTTCATTCGAAACTCCTTATTATACAATTGAGCTAATGTTTCTTTATTATCTTTCGAGAGGGGTGTACTAATCTTTTCCAAAGCATAAGTTCTCAAATTTTCCTCACCGTCTGTGTTAGTAATATCAAACCTTACTTTCTTTGCACTACCTTCTCCTTGTGCTTCTTTGGGCTTCCTTTTCTGGACCAATTTTGGCCCTTCTTCTTCTTCATCTTCAAAATTCACTCCCAAGTACTATTCCCTTGTGGATTTTGTCTTCACTCTCCTTCTTGTAGGGCTAGTTTGTTGTGTTGTCGGAGTAGCCTTTTCATTTTCAGGCCTATTTTGTTGTTTAATCAGAGAAGTCTTCTCCTTCATCGAAGTAGTTACAAGCTCTTTTCTCTTCTCTTTTAGTTACAACTATTGCACCCATCTTGTCAATGGTATGTTTTAATCTATGATTACCTTTGATCCATGTGCACCTCCATGGATTTATCTTCATATGTACCATACCTCTCTTGAGTGGTATCCCTAGGTTTGCTCAGCATAAGATCAGCCAAATCGACAACTAAATTCTCCCCAAGTTCATGTCCCAGTTCTGGGATCCACATGGTCCTAGGCTCTACAGCCTCCATTATGCAACAATCTTTGTTCACCATGAAAATGATGTCATTCTTGTATTTCTCTACAACACTTTTTGGAATTCTTTGTCTTGCTTGCATCTTCTCTTGGAAAATTTTGAAGAACCCCTAGAGGGAATTTTCTTGTGCATCTAAGTCTCCCAACCTTAGCAAATGATCTTTTATTTTATGGGCTACAAGTCTATCCTTTAGCCACACAATATTCCTTGTTTTGAGGACTTCATTCAAAAAGTAAAATAGTAAATAGATAATTAAATTTCCAAATTTGAAAGCATACTTAGACTCTTTTTTCTTTTGTAGCTTCTTCAAAATATGCAACCTCAGTAATTCACATAGATCATAATCAACTCCCATCTCAACCATCTCATATGCTGTATTGATGGTAGTCGTGGATACAAAATTCTCTCTATTAGAGAAGTACAGTTTGTATCCTATCATCATTGAAGCATACTTCACTACCAAGTTTCTTATGTCCTTTATTGTTAATTCCATTCTATCATACTTTGCACCTATTCTCTACATGACAACCTAATTCTTCACAGACTTAAGTACTGAAGCTGGTCCGGTTGAGCGCAACCTAGTGACAACCTTAATAGCCTCTTTGTTTATTAGATATAGAATATATCCAACGAGAGGAATTTATCATGAATTCGGCTTAGGGTATATCTCACCCTCTCATCTACATAGAAAAAGATGGGAAGCTTGGTCCAAACATTGAGTTTCTTCTTTGCCAAAACCTCAAATTTTGATTTCAACTCAAAATCAACTTTTGTGAGCTCTTTGTACAATACATCACTCAACTTTGTATGATTGTATTCTTCCATATTCACATGAATATATACCCTTACATCTTCCATGTGTAAAAATCCATATGGAATGTGCGAAAATGCACAATTAAGATCATCCACCAGAGATTTGTTAGGATGTCATTTGAATTTAGGCTACGGATGCTTCGTAACCTCTACCACTTATGGTGTATACATATTTGTAGAAAATTGAAAATTCTTTTTGAAATGAGGGAAAATAGAAACTGTAAATACCTTTTAGAATGCTTTTTGGCTAAGTTTTTTCTTGCACACCAGATCTTAATTGCTTCAATCACTCTACTTAGCTCTTTGTCTGCTCTTCTCTCCTTGAATGTTTATTTGCAAATGATTTTTGATTAAGTTAAATAAATTATAATATTTTTTAAATTAACCTAATTTTGCATTGAATGCTTCAGTTGATAAAGATTTCAAACCCTAACTATATGCACAATCAACTTCAAATACTCCACAAACTTCCACTTTTTGATATTTTTCACTAGTATCTTCTCCAATAGATCAATCATATCAACCTACACCTTATATCGACATGTTGAAGTATTAGCACCACTTCTCTGACAAGGGATAAAATATATTTCTTTAATGCTCCCCTAAGACAAAGCTTTAATCTAATTTCTAGAGGAAATGTCTGCACTAGATGCTAGTACATACTTAGCCTTAATCTGACTATCTTCCTTCTTTCTCAAAATATTATCTATCTCTTTCTTCATCTCTACTAGATCAACCTTTTGTACTGGATTACTCTTCTTTATTGAATTATCCTTCATATTTCTACTTTTGCAAGACTTAGAAATGTGTCCAGGCCTATTGCAATTGTAACATATGATATTCTTTTGAACAAGCATTCTCCCATTCATTCTAGATCTGTATTGATTAGCTTTATTCCCAAATCCATTGCATGCATAACAATAGCCATTAAAAGATTGAACCATTCTACCATTGTTACACCTATTCATCATTTTATTTTGGCATTCACTAGCCTTATGACCAAATATTTTGTATGTAAAACACTGATCGAGAAAAGATGGAACATTCTAATTCATTATGCTTCTACATTACATAGCCTTATGTCCAATTTTTTTGCAAGAATAATAGAAACCATTAAAATATGGGGGCCTTTATTCATTTGGTTGTTTGACCGGTGGTCTTTTGAAGTCTCTCCTTTGATTCTAAACCCATTTTCCATTGTTCTTCTTGTCCTAAATCTTCTTTTCAAGCTAATTTGGATTTTGATCTATCTTTGAGCTTTCTCCTATCTCAAACCCTAATCCACATTTGTCTTTAGATCCTTTCTAATTTGCAATCATTTCATCAAGATTTGTAGAAATCATCTTGAATTTTTCTTCACGACTCTTTGCTTTTTCCAGATTTGATCTCAAGGTCACAATTTATTCTTCAAGTTTTGAGAATTCTTTAGATTTTCTTTTCATCTTAGCATCAAGCATTCTTCAAATATTTTTCCTTCTTCAACTTGCAATTTTAGACTGGTAATTATTTCATTGGCTTGCTCCAACTTCTCATTGACCTTCGTATGTGTTTCTCTAAATTTCTTGATTTGATCTCTCAGCTTTTTGATACATTCATTTGCTTCTTTGACATTTTCTTTCAGATATTTATTTTCACCTTCAGTTCTTTCTAGATCTTCAAGTGCTATTTTGAGTTCTCCATTCATGTCAACTATGCAATCTTCTTCTATGAATAAAATTATAGGAATCACTTCTGGAGGAATAGGAAATCTTCTAACAACCATGTGTTCAACCTCCAAGATCTTCCCCAAGTGGTTAAGTTCCTTCCAAGGAACTAAGCTCTGATACCAATTTTTGAGCACCAAAAATATTGAGAGGGGGGGTGAATTTTCTTTTAAACCACTTAAACATTTAAACATTCAATCCTCATAGCATATTTAATTTACAGTAAAAAGAGAAAGCATGAAAGAAACCATCAACATCACATAACATAAGAACACTAGATTTTTAAGTGGAAAACCCAAAATGGGAAAAACCACAGTGAGGATCAACTCATAATATATTATAACCAATTTTAAGATATTACAAAAGTGCTCATTGTAGGTGGAATCACTGTTAAAGTGGAATCAATGCCCACTGAAAGAAGAAAAAATAGAAGATATTGTGGCACACAACCAAGATTTGAACTGTTATAGTTTCATCTAGCATATGCATGAATTACAGTTCCATTGAAGCTCAAAATATAGACTTTACATACTTCATACTAATCCTCACTAACACTCTACTTTGATTTTCATTTTCCTTATACTAACATAAAATTCTCATGAACCAAACATCACATTACCTCTCTATCTCTAAAACATAAAAAAATATCTTACATATATATCCACTTCATCCACAAACACCTACAACATCAATTAGGTTGGCCTAATTAGATGTAATGTTCATACAAAATGTACCTTGTCGGCTCATTATACACACATACACGCTTCACACCAAGATTAAAAAATTATAGAAAATCAAAATATGTTGGCACGGACCCAAAATAGCTCTCACATAATGGATCAGTACATATTCAAACTCTACAATTTACACAAAACTTATTAGGTGGACATCGGTAATGACCTAATACAAAAATTCATCAACTGTTCAACCTCAAACCAACAAACAAACCTCAAAAAATCATACTAGTTGGAATATAGGTGATATTGACACTTTTCAACATCTCCACAAATCCACAATACCAGATACCAATCCGCGAAGAGGTGCATATTCACCAAAACATGTACATTGAATTGGAAACATTCTCATTGCCAGAATCAAACTTCTATCACTCATAACTTTAACACCAAGAACCGAATCACTGCAAAATTTTGGATTTAGACTCTTATAACCAAAAAAATTACCTCAAAACCATAGAGAATATTCTACACAGTGGACCAATGCAGACCAAAATACAAAATGTCCTGTACACTAAAAACATTGTTTTGACACTTAGCCAATTTCCCTTCATCTATCTTCATCAGATCAAACCTTCTTGTAAATATCCATTGGATAACCATGTCAAAAAATGCTCAAATTATATAAACTAGTTTGCAATGTGATCTTCATACTGAAGTACAATGTTGACATCAATGACAACACTAAACTACATACTATACAACTTGCACTCATACTCCATGCTCATGTTGCCAACAAACAAGTCAATGACAAAATCCTTAATCTTCCAACATTCTCTAATTCATTCACACAACAACTTGCCTTGTATTTATGCCATCTCTGAACTAAACCAAACTCAATTAGGTCAACTTTAAGGAAATGTATCCACCTCAACCATGCAACATTAAATAGGTCTGCACCAAAAACTTCCATAATATAAAGAAGTGAAGGAATACAACACCACAACTTAATTGGGACCTAAATCTACACCAAAAATCTTCTCAACACTTTCAAAAACAACAATCATTCTCCATAATTAGTGCTAGTATGCTAGGTCAGCCAAACCTGCACTAACATTAGTTACAAGCGGCACCAAACACACCTCTCCAAGTCCAGAAAAATCTCACAGAACACAAAAAAACATGAAAAAATATCTCAAAATATTCCACATCATCAAAATATTTTCCACTACTACAACCACCTGAAACTTAAGAACACCTTAATTCTGTGCAACTAGACACATTGACATAGGCATCCAACACACCAAAAAACCTTGTGGAGCATCAAAACACTTGAAAATTCAAGCAAAGGTATATACAATCAATGTAAGAACATTCCCAGATACACAAGCCAAGAACCTTCACTGTGGAGAAATACAGAGCAATATCATTTCTCCCAAACACCCTATTTTACCAGACAAACATACTGTCAAACACATCTTCTACTGCAGAATGATCTAGAACCTAAAACTCTAGATATAGAATATTTGAACACCTCTAATCACCATGTCCAAACCACATGGGCATATCTTCAATCATGAAGAAATGTGGAGCAAAAAACTAAACACCACTCTATCACACTAAACTCTCTCTTATTCAAATTTTCTCAAAAGCACTTGGAAACCAAGTGAACCAAACACATCTACACCAATACTTATCACATACATCAATGACAACACCAAAAATATTGTGTTGACATTAATACCAACAACTCCAAGCAACATCAACAACACCATTAGTATTCAACACTTTCTTCATACAAGGGGTTGACATCAATGACAACACCCAAACAACTCATAAACAACTCAAGCTTCCAACACTTTTTACTTTTATCCTACCCCTAAAGGAAAGGATTAAATCCCGATCCACCATTCTGGCTTTTTCATTGAGGTTAGTGGCCAAGTGGGTGTTTGAGATCACCTTTTAGTCCTACTCCCATGTGATGTTGGAAAGAGTGTGATTTAGGATTTAGATCCCTTTTTTTGACATCATAGCCACAAATAACCAAACTGCTTAAGTCATTATTTTAAAAACATGTTTTAAAGTTATTTTAAAGTACACTGGGATATATAATTTGTAAGCAGTAAAAGGGGTTGGATGGAAAACAAAAAAAATCCATGAATAAACACTTAAATGATTGAGATACCAAAGTCAATAGTAAACAATCAAACATAAAAAAGTGTAAGGTATTTTCAACGAGGTTCAAAAACTTAATGTAGTGTTTTAAAACCCTAGCAAAAATGACCATTTAAATTTTTTTCAGAGGATTTAAAAATTTAGAGAGCTAAAATTTATACAAGTACTATCAGATTGTGGATATTCAAAGACAATATTATTAATTGTGGATATCTAATACAAGATCTTGTAAAAATACCATAGGGCTTACTGACCATTCTAAGGAAATGAGAGCTATGAATATAGAAAATGTGCCTATCTTGGGTACCAAATAGAATTATGTACAAGATAAGGAGTAGTAAATATGCTACCATAATCTTTGAGCAACTCCAAGCCACCAGGATATCCCAAAACAATTTTTAAAGTCCATAGTTCCTCTTTGAGAGCCTCTATCAAAATGGAGTATGAGAAATTGACAGGTTTCCATGTGGATAATATTAAAAGACTTTTATGGTTGTGCTCTTTGTGAAAGCACTTATCTCCATCAGAGATCCTCATCCTAGTTAAAAAATTGGCTCAAGATCTAGGTGAACTAGATAAAATTCCCTCCAATTCCACCCATTCTAAAATTGAAGGAAATTGGTCTCTCTTTTACTCTAAAACTACATAATTAGAGGTAGGAGAATTTAGACTATCCCCAATAATGCCACAACATCATCTTATTCCTTATTAACCTCACAAAATGAAATCACTTATCATAATTCATAACAAGTTGCACTCAAAACCATTTTATGTACTTAAGAATGATTTTAGTTGAACTCACCATCCCTATTTATGGAATTTACTCATACAAGGCATAATTAATTTTTTTGGAGGTATTATCAATAGATGGGAGAGACAACGTGAATGTTATTTTGATTAACATCTTCATGCAAATTGTATTTGAGAGTACCTTAAGCATTGAAATGATATGAGTTCTATTGCAAATATTATTTTGATTGACATAATGACAACTATGAACTAGGCCACTGGCTTCAAGTTCATGTAGAGTACCTCATACAATTTTACTATCAAGTTATCAACTCAATAATTTTTTCTTGCTTTGGATTAGAAGAGGATATTACTTCTTTATTTTTAAAGATCTCCCACTAACACATTAAATCAAGAACATCAGGAAGGTACACATGGCATCAGAGCACAAGAACATAACTTACAACAATAGATAGTTTCAATAGTGCAACCATAGTCAAGCTTAAAAAATATAAATTTTCCTAAGTTAAGGAAATTTAAATTAAGAATGATCTCTAAAGGTGATCTAGGTGGATATTTTCACCAAAAGTTGAAGTGTTCCAAATGCTTTAGAAATTGGTACCCTGTTGAAGTACTCAACAAAAAAAATCAACGCAACTTGAATGAAGTTGATAGGAGGTAATATGCTCAAGATATGCATGGTCAAAGTTGGGTCAAACTGGGTACTAGGGGTCAGTGGGAAAGGTGAAAAAATTGATCATCTTGGAATTCATCAAAATCAACGTCAAAATGAAGAGCTTGTTGCCACTATCCCAACAGTGCTCATTTCATAAAAAATGGAGCTCGTATGACGAAGATATGTCCAGTCAAAGTTGAAGGTTGACCTTGCCTATTTGACTGTACAATGATGACATCAACATGATGTCATCATGTTGGCATGGTAGAGTTAGATGACCTGGATTAAAGTGGAGTTGACATGTGGTAGTACGACCATGATGTGGTAGGTACAAGTGTCGATGATGTGGCATTCTGTACAACTGACTAGGCATTCTGCACGCTGATTGTGGTGACGAGGCATGTGACGTGTTTGCTAAAGTGTCTTTATCTGCGAATTAGAGGGTGTCACGTGGCCCAATCACTGGGTACCATGTGGCACCCCTGCTGAGTACCTCCAGGTCATCGGCGTGGTTGTTCAATGGTTGGCTAAAAATAGTGGAAGGGGATTCGATCTCCTTACCTCCACATTTCAAGTCAAGCTCTCCACGATTTGGCCATGCAATATTCTTTGCCTAATTACAGCCTTCGATTCCTTTTAATGAATAAAATTCCAGAATTGGGGTGCCGACGGTTTGAACCACCGACCTCCCTCTTTCCATGCATACCTCCTACCATTGTGCTATGCGTGTGGTTTGAGAGTTAGTGGAGGCATTTACTTTTATCATAGAGATAAAGCCGTTTATTTTTAAATTTTAAAGATTCACCCTCTAAATTACAAAACAAGTTAATCCTTCATAAATATATGAACTGTTTAAGCCCGATTTAAGGATTTATAAGGGCTTAAATAATATATTAAGAGATATTAAAAGAATGTAAAAGACTATCAAAGGGTTGTTTAGGGGATTTAAAAGATTTGCATGTTGTCTTTAGGGGGAAATTGTTTAAGATTTTTACTTGTAAAGGGAGATAGGCCTGATTTTGTAAATCATATGGTTAGTAACCATATTAGGCAAATTTCATGTATAAAAGGGGGAAGTTTAGGAATTGGGGTAACGAGAAGTGGAGAATTGTGAAGAGAATTTCCTTTGTGATAGTGAATTGTTCAACTTTGTGCATCGAGAGGCTTTAGCCAAGCTAATTGTACTTGAAGGAGGAGAATTTTTTGTAATTCATTATCAAGGAGACGAGAGGAGACTCTGTAATAGTTGAAGCCTTGTAAACCATTTTCTGGAGCATAATCAAGGATCAATCACTCTATTGGAGAGGGATCCAGAGACAGCTGTTTGGTGAACTTTGTTATCAACTTGTTGTTTCTTGTCTTCTCTTATTTCTTTGATTCTAATTTGTTGTTTAATCATTGAATGTTTGTTTAAGCATTTTAATTATGAAATTACATTTTAAAGACCTTTAGTTTAATCATTGTAAAAGTTATTATTCACGTGCAACAGTCCTAGATCCAAACATCAGATCAAGTGGTATTAGAGCTTTGTTGTGACTAGTATTTACAGAAGTGAATGATAACAAGAGTGAAGAGCCAATGACGTGAAGGCACATTTGTAGAATATAATCTTGAGATTGGTAAATGAAGAAATTTTCCAAAGATGGAAGAATTGGAAGCTATACAAAGTCTAGAGCTTGACAAGAAGATTTTTCAACGAGCTTTTCTCGAAATGAAGGCTTGATGGTAGAAGTAACTTTTCAGGAGAGGCAAGTATGGAAGTAGCTTGAGAAAGAAGACTCGTCAAAGCAGGAAGATCAAAAGGAAAAAGGGAAAAGACTAGGAGGTGATTGGGAGCCTCCAAAAATGCCTTCAACCCCATCTTCTCCTTCTTCTCCTACAAATTCTACTTCTATTAATCCTTTCAAGGGTGCACATAAGCCTAAAATTAAATTGGATGTAAAATTTGATCTACCTAAGTATTGCGGGGAATTAAATGCTGAGAAATTAGATGACTGGGTCCAACAAGTAGAAGTGTACTGTAGAGTTGAAGGTCTCTTAGATGATGCTTCTAGGATCCAGTTAACTACTCTTCAGTTGGGAGAAACATCTCTCACCTGGTGGGAGAGTAGAACTCGGGAAAAATTTTCACAACATGGTAGAGTCAATTTAACTTGGGAAGAATTTGTTAATACTCTTAAGAAACAATTTTATCCCCTAGGCCATATGCAACAGTTAATGATGGTCTGAAAAACTTTTAGGCAAGGGAAAGGTGAAACTGTCCAAGAGTACACCCATGAATTCAGGAAAAGGACTATTGCATTGAATGTTCCATTGTACACCTAGGACTCATTGCTTAAGTACATAGGTGGTCTTCAATCTTATCTAAGACATTCCATTTTGGTGTTGAATCCTAGTAATCTGGATGAAGTATGCGTACAAGCCACACACCTAGAGTCAAGAGGTAAGAGTACTTTCATTGATAAGTCTGATAAGAAGCCATCTAAGCTTGAAGGTAAATCCAAAGATATAGAAAAGGGGAAGAAGAAATCTACCATTAAAAGGAAGGATGATAAGCTCACATTCTCTCATTGTGGTAGGAAAGTCCATTATGAAGATCATTGTTGGTAGTTGCATCCTGAATTGAAGCTGAAATGGGCTCGTAAAAAGAAAGGTAAGGAGTCCACAAATGTTGTTATGGATCTTGGTTCAGAGTCTGAAGATGAAACTAAGATAATAGTAGTAGGATTAAAAGGTAAGGCTTCTATTTTTTCTGTTGCTATTTGTGCTTCTACTTCTCAAAACTATGATGTCCCTAAGATAAGAAAAGAAATGAGCTATTTCACATAAGGGTGGTTGCTAAGCACACTAAAATTGATACACTCATAGATAGTGGATCTCAAATTAACCTAATCTCAAAAAATGTTGTAAGGAATTTGGGATTGAAAACTACACTGCATCAGAGACCTTATCCACTAGGTTGGGTTTGTGAAAACATAAATCGCAAGTAACAAGGCAATGCACTTTAACATTCACAATCACAAGTAAGCATGTTGATAAGGTGCAATTTGATGTGGTTCCACTAGATGTCTATGCGATAGTGTTGGGTAGCTCATATTTGTATGATTGAAAGGATATTTTCTTTAGGGAATTTAATCATTATCATTTGTTTAAAGATGACATTAGGTATATTGTACATTCTCATATGATCAAGGCTGGTAGATCTTTTGAAAACATAGGGCAGTTGAAAAGGGTGATTAATGCAAGTAAAAATTTGTCTCTTATGTTTGTCAAGTTAGGTGGTTCTGGACATGAACTTGAAGAATTCAAGGCTAATCATGATCAGTTGTCACATGATACACCAACATTACGACATGAGGAAATAGTAAATGAAAGCATTGATGGTCCAAGTCTTCAATTTGTGGTTGAAAATTTGGAAGTTCCTTTGGGTAAAAATGTTCCTGTTGTGAAAGATAGACATGTTGCTTCATTCGATTTTGTATCTGCATTATTATTCAACTTGATATTAGTCAGTGGTTATTGGTTAATAGCTGCAAAAATTGATGTAGATGCTTTTGAAAGTGATAGAATGATGTATGTGTTCAACAATATTATTGCAATCCTGATTGTAGTGAAGAGCCAGATGTGCAGATGGATAGATGATATAGGACAAGTGGGGAGGCCATGTCCTCACTTAAATTCTAAATAAATGCAACTTTTGGAGGTCTAAAAGCTCTCCAGTGGGGAAGATTGATCCAGGTGGATATTTTCACCAAAATTTGAAGTGCTCCGAATGCTCCAGAAATTGGCACCTTGCCAAAGTACTCGAAAAAAAACTCAACACAACTTGAACAAAGTTGATAGGAGGTCATATGATCAAGATATGCATGGTCAAAGTTGGGTCAAATTGGGTATTAGGGGCCAGTCAGAAAGGCAAAAAAGTTGATCATCTTATAATTCTTTGAAATCAACGTCAAAATGAAGAGCTCATCACCACAATCCCAACACCACTCATTTCATCAAAAACGAAGCTCGTATGATGAAGATATGGCCAATCAAAGTTGAAGGTTGACCATGCCTATTTGACTATACAATGATGACATCAGCATGTTGGTGTGGCAGAGTTAGATGACGTAGGCCAAAGGGGAGCTAACACGTGGTAGTACGACCATGATGTGGCAGGTACAGGTGTTGATGATGTGGAATTCTGTACAACTAACTGGGAATTCTACACGCTGATTGCAGTGACGAGGCATGTGACGTGTTTGCTAAAGTGTCTTCATCTGCGAATTAAAGGGTGTCACGTGGCCCAACCATCAGGATCCACATGGCACCCCTGCTGAGTACCTCCAGGTCATTGGCGTGGTTGTTCAATGGTTGGCTAAAAATAGTGGAAGGGGATTCGATCTCCTTACCTGCACATTTCAAGTCAAGCTCTCCACGATTTGGCCATGCAATATTCTTTGCCTAATTACAGCCTTCGATTCCTTTTAATGAATAAAATGCCAAAATTGGGGTGCCGACAGTTTGAACTGCCGACCTCCCTCTTACCATGCATACCTCCTACCATTGTGCTATGCGTGTGGTTTGAGAGATTAGTGGAGGCATTTACTTTTATCATAGAGATAAAGCCGTTTATTTTTAAATTTTAAAGATTCACCCTCTAAATTACAAAACAAGTTAATCCTTTATAAATATATGAATTGTTTAAGCCCGATTTAAGGATTTATAAGGGCTTAAATAATATATTAAGAGATATTAAAAGAATGTAAAAGACTATCAAAGGGTTATTTAGGGGATTTAAAAGATTTGCATGTTGTAAAAGGGGAAATTGTTTAAGATTTTTACTTGTAAAGGGAGATAGGCCTGATTTTGTAAATCATATGGTTAGTAACCATATCAGGAAAATTTCATGTATAAAAAGGGGGGAGTTTAGGACTTGGGGTAATGAGAAGTGGAGAATTGTGAAGAGAATTTCCTTTGTGATAGTGAATTGTTCAACTTTGTGCATCGAGAGGCTTTAAGCCAAGCTAATTGTACTTGAAGGAGGATAATTTTTTGTAATTCATTATCAAGGAGACGAGAGGAGACTCTGTAATAGTTGAAGCCTTGTAAACCATTTTCTGGAGCATAATCAAGGAGATCGGTCACTCTGGTGGAGAGGGACCCAGAGACATAGCTGTTTGGTGAACTCTATTATCAACTTGTTGTTTCTTGTCTTGTCTTCTTTCTTTGATTCTAATTTGTTGTTTAATCATTGAATGCTTGTTTAAGCATTTTAATTATGAAATTATGTTTTAAATACCTTCAGTTTAATCGTTGTAAAAGTTATTATTCACATGCAACAGTCCTAGATCCTAACATCAGATCATAAGGATTTTTTTCATAAGATAAAATTAAATAAATAGACCATTCTATCGGGTGCAAAAAATGACTTAAGTGTTTTAATAACACACGAATAAAAGGTCAAAATGTCAATATTTGTAAATCAAATAGCTCTAGGGTGATTTCAGAGGTTTGAGTTTGCAAGTCTAGCCCTTTGAACATTTCATTCTAGAATGTAATTGCAACCATCCATCAAACATTCATCAAATAGTGAAATATTTTTCTACATTAGTTTTAATTTTTTGAATATATTTTTTTTCATTAATTTGAATATTTTGAGTACACATGGTAATTGGGAAATTAGAGTGCAACTTGGAACAAAAGAATAATTTGAATGTCTTTTTAGGATATTAATAATTATGAAAAATATCAATTGATTTCTTTCTAGGATATTAATGATGTAAAATATTAATATATTTTTAGGCTTCTATACATAATATAATTTATTTTCTACCTTAATTGTTTGTGTATATTATTGTTAAATTTTTTAATATATTTTCTTGACAATTAAGACTAATATATATGTTAAAGAAGTGAATAAATGAATCATACAAAAAATTTAAATATCTTTTCAGTCTTCAAAACTCAATTGCTACATTTTTAACCAAGGCTTCACATTCTTTTTTTTGAACACTAAAGGTGGCAAAGCCACTGTATATATATTAAATATAACAAATAGATACAAATTTTGAATTAAGAAAATTTCATTACCAACTTTCATGCGACTAGCATTAGCAAAGGAGACTAGTAATAGAGGACCATGATGATCTATGGAGGCCTTTAATTGGGTGTTTGAGTAGAAGGTGGAATTGAATTGAACAAAGTAAGAGAGGAGATGAAAAGGGCATCACCTAAATCCTTCCTCCAAAAATCTAGACTCAAAAATGATTTATTTTTCATGTCAGAGACCAAACCTATACCTCATAACAACTAGGGCAAGATCTTGCACTATAGAAGAAGCTACTTCAACTTTGGAAAAAATTCCACCAATAGGGGCTAACCCAAACTCAAAATTATAATGCTCAAGTGCTCAAGTGCCAACTCCAACAAAGAAATAGAATAAATGAAAGGTTGAAAGTAACATATCACCAACATCTCCATGAACTCTTTATGCATCAAAATGTCCATGCAATTAGATAAGAAAGTAGAAGCTATCTCAAAAAATAGAGCTTGGGGTTTGTTTGGAAGTCATTCGCTACACAAAATTGTTCTAATAGCCTCCTCAACAAGCACACAAGGAATAGTAAATACCCTATCCAACTGTTCTCTATCTTATGGATTCTTTCTTCTTTTCTCCCAAAAACATTTGGGTAACATGACATGCCATGGAGACTTCGTAATATTATAATGAATAGAGAAGAGAGAATTAGAAAGCAAATATGTTATAAATAATATGAACATCAAGTTGGTGAAGTATATATAAAACAAATACATCAATACTCAACACTTCAACATTTAATTTACCACAAGACACACATGTTGATGTGACATAATGCTATTACAAAAATATTATGTTTATATTAACTTATTAAAAATATAACATAACTAGTTACTATAATAACTATATAAATATGACACATAATGGCACATATTACAATAGTGCATAGTCACAACTTTGTAAAGCTCAAATATTTATAAAATTACGATGGCTTGAGTGAATGCAATGCAATAGAATGTCAACAAGTGGTTGACAACTAGAATGTGGTAGGTACCACTCACAAATAATGAGTCATGACTTTAAGTGATTTAATAACACACATTAATTAAAGGTCAAATATTAATATTTGTAAATCTGACAGCTCTAGGGTGATTCTGGAGGTTTGAGTTTGCAAGTCTAGTGCTCTAGACATTTCATCCAGAATGCAACTACAACCATCCATCAAATATTTATTGAACGGTGAAATATTTTTGTATATTAATTTTAATTTTTTGAGTATATTAACATTATATTAACTAATTAAATAATATAACTCATCATGACATGCCATGAAATACTCCATAATATCATAATGAAAAGAGAAGAGAGAATTAGAAAGTAAATATGTTATAAATGATACAAAGAACATCATGTTGGTGAAGTATATATAGAATGAAGACATCAATACTCAACACTTCAACACTTAATTCACCACAAGACACACATGTTGATGTGACATAATATTATTAAAAAAACATAATGTTTATATTAACTAATTAAAAATAAAATATAACTAGAACGTACTATAATAACAATAGAAATGTGGCATGTAATGCCACATGTTACAATAGTGCATGGTAACAACTTTGTAAATCTTAGAGGCTTAAAAAACAACAATGGCTTAAGATAATGTGATGCGATGAAATATTGACAGGTGGTTGACAGCTAGAATGTGGTAGGGACCATTCACAAAAAATGAGTCACGACTTTAAGTGATTTAATAATGCACATGAATTAAAGGTCAAACACCAATATTTGTAAATCTAATGGCTGGAGATTTAGAAGGTTTTATCTTACAAGTTTAGTGCTCTAAATAATTTCATTTTGGAATGCAACTATAACTGTCGACAAACATGTTCATTGAGTGGTGAAATATTTTTGTACATTGATTTTAATTTTCTAAGTATATTAATGTTATATTAACTTATTAAATAATATAACTATTTGATTGAGCAAAGGGATCTAGGTCCTAAACCACACTCTTCCCAATTTTTGAGGATTAGAAATGATCTCAAATCAACTTGACTACAAACCTGGTAGGAAGAGTCATAATGGTGGGTCAGGGTTCTAATCCTTCTTTTGTTTCTATTTTTGTTGTTTGATGGTGTGGTGATTGATTTTATGTTTGATAAATTGACTAAATTTGAAGGTGCAATGATGTTCCTAGGTAGACTATGAAAATACAACAATCTGTTATGATTTTTGAGAAATTGAATACAACAAGAAAAAAAATCTAGAAACACAAAAGGTAGACACAGAGGAACCTAGGGTGTAAAATTGGTGCAAATTTAGTTGGTCTAGGGTGTGATGTGACCTAGACTATCATCCTTTTTTACAAGATCTAAAAACACAGGCCTGAGGTCCTTGGTTTGTAGCTCTTGTTTTCTCAAGGTCATTGTCAGAACTTCGTCTATTGATGAGAAAAATCTAATTTCCATGTCTTGAAAACTTGTATGCTTGAATGCATGAATGAGAAATTAGTCCTTTATCTTCCTCCTAATATCTTTAGATCTAAAAACCTACACATATGGGGGAAGGGTTGTGCCATATAGGGGTTTGCCTAAGTCAAACCCCATTTTGGTATTTCTACCTTGACAATGACTTTGATATATAAAGAGATATTACCCTCAGTAGGGTAGAGGCTAAATGATAATAGGCAATGAATTTCCAAATTTCTGCAACTCACCACTCAGATCTACATTCCTTGATGGAATGAATTCATGCACTCATCACCTTCAAGGAGAATTTGATAGCTTGATTGAAGTCCTACAATCACCTGCAAGACAAAACAACTTTCATAAGAGAGAAATGATAGAAATATCATGTTATGAGAATGGATGCAAGATTTCTAGATTGAATTATTACAATGATACATTTCTTATATAGGAAAGGGGTATGTGCAGGATCATGATGGGCCAAAAAGTGGTGATATGATGGGTATGTGTAGTGTACATGTGGCTGGCAACTTTTTTTTACCCAAAATTGATGAAACGAAAAGGATTTTTAAAGTAGATTCTCAACTTTCCACCAATATAAATTATGATTTACTTTGAATTTAATAAATAATAATTATTTATTTTCTATTTAAATTATGATTAAAGTCTGATTGATAAGTTGATTGAAAAACATCTATAGCTTTCAAATGATATCACATTTTTTAAATCAAAACATGCATCACATTCTATACTTTGCATACTATAGGATTTAAAAAAAAATGAATTTCATGAATTTTTGACCAGTTAAGGTGGTTAGACATATGAGTTTTATATTTTTAAAAGTTGTAATAAAAAATTCATAATTAATTATTTACTTGGAAAAATTACAAAAATATGCATCACATTGGGACATGATTCCTCTACTTATATCTAAAATATTATAAAAAATATGATCATTTTATTGTGGTTAGGGTGGTCAGAGACATCTAGACTTCTTATTTTTCCACGAAATTTAAGTGCTACTACATTGAAATTTCAGATTTTCACCAAATAGATTTAAAAATAAAAAAAACATAGTTGTTTAGAAACTACATTCAATTTGCTATAGATTCTATTCTTACATATTTTTGAAATAATATAGATAACTTATTCAATTTTTTATGTCAAGTTGCCTAACTCTGATTTTTCTAAATTTTTTGCCACTTAAGGGCCTGCTTTTTCCATGACGATCCTGTACATACCCAAAGGTGTGATGAAGTACCAACATTAAATGAACGTGTCATAATTAAATGACACATGAGTCAACATTAAATGACCTAGGACTCTAATATTTAATAAAAGATATAAATATAAAATTATATAAACAACTTAAATAAGCCTAGGACCTAAGTGAACTTAATATGTAAATAAAACATTGATTATTATCAATGGATCTTATTTAACATTTATTTCTATAAATTTCTAGTTTTTATGCATCTATACTTGCTAGAAATGCTTCCCATTCTACTTTATTATTGGTTTTAATTTTGAGAAGTGAGCCTCCATACAATTTTTTTCACTTGAATCTCACAATATCACTCATTCATTGACCAAGCTCATGTTTCCTATTGATGCTCCAAATTTATTTTTACATGTCCTTCTAGAGAAGAGCATAATTTAGTCTTTCTAGATCAAAATTATTTTCTTTCTTATTCCATATTTTTGTTCCTCTTATTTCTTGAAAAGAGAGATATAATAGTTATTAACACAACACTTATAATATTTATCATTAATCAATAATGTTGATAAGATTTGACATAAAACTTTCCATAAGTTTTAAAAAATATAAAATAATAATAATAAATAAATAACTTGACATTTTCTTGCCTTAAAAGTGAATAAAATATTTATCATTAATTACTAATTGATATTATTAGTCCCTAAAAAATAATTAATTAAATAAAAAATATTATTAAAAATAAAAAAAAATTATGTAGTGCCCCTCAGTTTGCTTTTTGTTTGTTACAATTACTTGGTTGTAATGGACATTAGGATACTTTGATGCACCGTTATGATGATACTTTAATACTAATGTTTATGCTTATGTCATGCTTAGTAGATCAATTTAATAAATTATGTAGGTTATTATTGCTATGAGTATTATGTGATTACCTGATGTATGTTTGTATCACGTCATTGACATTTGATTGTTATGCATTGATGTACTATGGTGAAGGGGAATAGGGCCACATCACTCGCTTGCAAGTGCCTTGCGACGCTGCAATTTTCCCTTCATGGTGTGTTTGCTTGTTTGTCGATGTACATGCTTGACTATGAGGTTTGATGCAGGTTACTGGTACTAGGCATCAACTCCACTTGAACTGCTATGTTTGAGTGTGCCTTAAACCCAATGGAGATTGTTGAAATAGAGATAGCATCAGGTCCCCTATGTTGAGTCATCATCCTTGACGAGGATGAATATTTGATTGTATTACCCTATCAGTGTGGTCAACTTGATTTGGTACATGTCTGTGTCGTTGTATATTGCATTTCATTTTTCTTCGAGGCTAGGTACTACTTGGTATTATGCTCATTTGAGTTAATGGTTTGATTAGTGCTTGATAGATCATTATATTAAAATAAAAGATTATTGTGGATAAAAGGTATTTGATAATTTAAATAAATGTTTTAATACATTTGTGGCTTGGATAAATAAAATATTGTTAATGTTTTACTTGATTTAAACAAATTAAAATTTATGATTTAATCAAGAAATATTTAAATAAATATATTAATTATTATATTGTGGAAGCAAATTAAAATGAAAGATTAAATTAATAAATTAAATATTTTAATAGTTGATTTACTTTGTGCAAATATTAAAGTATGGTTAAATTATAAAAAATAATAATTAGAAGAAGTTGACGGTAGTGGGGAAAAATTAAATAAAATAATTAAAATTAAAGTAGTGGATGCTGCAATGGATTGGGGAAATAGTAAATAAATTGGTTAAGGTGCATAAAGGGGCTTTCGGTTATTTTTCTAAAAACTAATCTTTTTGCTCTACCGTGAATAATTTACGTGTTCTTGGAGTTTTCTGGTTCTTGCAAGTTTGTTTCTGGATTTTGGAGGGTTTGGAATTGGGGATTGTAGTGTTCGTTGAGATCTTGGAAGTGTGCTGAACTGTAATCTGGGAGTGGTGAGCTCTGCAACAAAAATTCCTCTGAAAAGCAGGAGAATCTAGGTTCCACCATTTTCCCAGCTTATATTCTGTTTAGGAAATGAATGTTAATGTTGACCTGTTTGAAACAAATGATTCTTTGTTTATTTAATCTTGAATCGAATAAATTAGGAATTACATCTTCTAAAAATTTTAGCTAAGACTCTTGTTGGAAATCATTTGTGCTTGCTCTATATCCATTCCACTCCCGGTGATGGCGCCTGCTATTTACCAACTCTAGAAAACCCCTTAAGCATTTTTGTGTATTCTCCATTGTTAATTGTGATTTATTTATTGTCAAAAATCTAAAACTGGCGTATGATCTCTTGAAGACACCAGATTCTTTTATTTCATTGATATAAATCTTTGTGTTCTTGTGTCTTTAAAATATGTGAATGCCCTTGATACGTATTGGATTCCTTTAATTTTGATGGCCATAGAATGCCCTTTTTCTTTGAGTTTTAGAATCATACGATGGTGATACTTGGCTTTGGAAATTTGATGTCTATCAATGCGTCTGACCTAACCCTATTTTTTACAGTGCATAGCTGTTCATTGTATATTCCTTCTATTTTGAAGTTTGAATTATGCACCTGTATGGTAAACCCGAAGCCTCTAGATTTCATTTCCTCTCCTCACATGTGTATTTCTTGCTTTACCAGTGTTGAAAATTATCCCTTATGTCTCTATCGTCGATATGAGAGCGCTCTAGCTTATGTGAGGAAATTCGATCACCTTGCAGAGCAATACAATCTATGTTCTCTCATCGCCTCTTTATAGTACGATGAAGTAGATTTCTTATGATATTGGCCTCATTTTTAAATGTGGGTATTCAACTCTAAAAAGTGATGCCTTATTTTCTCCTTATCACTGTTGATAGCAATGGAAATGCCTCATGCAATAGATTTGTCCACATGCATATGTACTGCATGTTCCTCTTGCCCTGTAGATTGCATTCATTGCATTAAAAGTCTATCAGTTGGTACTTTAAGATATTCGATGTATTAGATTACATATAGTTAACTGCAATCTTCATAGGCATAATCTTTGTTGATATTTGTAAGTAATGATTGTTGTGTAACAACAATATGGCAATTTGAAAGCTACATATAAATCACCAACTATACTCTTATGTGCTGTAAATATGTTACTTGATGCCAATAGAATATAAGTTAAATATATAATGATGTTGGTATTTCATTCCAGTTTGTGGATCTCTGACATGTTTAATAATTAGTTTTTTTTATACATGTAACTATATATATATGTTTGTATATATGCGGCTGTACTATTATAAATTTATTTCTATATTTTAATTTAATAGACTAGAAACAACATTCTGTTAAGAATTATATAAACAAATATATATATATGTGTGTGTGTGTGTGTGTGTGTGTATAAATAGATAGAATATATATATATATATTGTGTGTGTATAGTTATTCATGTATGTGTATTGTGTACTTTGTAAAGGAGTGTTGCTACTTATATATATATAAATATTTGTATTTAACTAAATAAAACAAGGAAAAACATTAAGTATGAATAGATTGATATATTGAATCTAGAATAAGTGAAATATTGGTACATGGAAATAGATTATCTTTTGTTAATGATGAGTATTTTCGAAATTGAAAAGTTTGCATCATAAATTTATTGTGTATCCCATGAGTCAATTATTGTTTGAGTGTTTGTATGAAGTAAAATGAATGATTTTTGATTTGGGAATGATTTGGATTACTATGCAATTGTTTAAGTCATTTGTGAAGTGAATATAGTAGAAAATTTCCAGAGGTTTGGGAATCGTGTTATTGGTTAAATGTATATGTTGACCCTTGAATTTGGCTAGTGTGATACTTGTGTTGTGTTGATATGGGTATTTTTCCATGCACTCTCTATTTGTATTACAATTGTGTGTAAGAGTGAGATGGTTCATGCCTTGCTCAGGTTCAGTACTTTTATGGTTTTTATTTATGTGCATGATGGCTTACATTGTTGGTTTTATTGGATTTCCTAGTTGTTAGTAGTGAGAGTGGCTCTCAATGGGGGTCGGTGCACAAAGTGGCGACTAGGATAACCCATGTGAGATTTTCTTAAACAAGTGATAACCTAATTAATTAGCTAGGGCGTTGGGTAGATTTTAACTAGTCAAGATAATTGGATGCCTCACCCATGCCTATAGTGCTCATTTAGACTAAGGATGGGTTGAGAAGGCCAGGTTGGCAAGATCAACCTCTTTGTCTTCATGAAAGGAATTTGGTTCCACATGTGTTACCCTATGGGGCTGATGCCTAGTGTGAGGTATCCAGGATAACCATAGATGGGGGTCGACGTCTAGTGAGAGGCAGCCTGGATAACCCATGCTAGGACTATGCGATGACACTCTCCTCTATTGCAACCTAGAATTCCCTTGACTTGTATTTACTTGATGTTTAAGTGACTCTAGAAATAGTGTCACTATTGTGTGTTGTTATAATATACTTGCATATATATTAGAGTCATGTTAAAGCCTTGTGTCATTCTGTTGATTCCTTGTCTATTTGTGGTGGGACCTTATCACTATCTCCTTGCATGGGGAGTGGACCTTAGGGTTCCACATGGTCGGGTAGAATGTGTCTTGTGTTCCATGGGGTTCCCTCACTTTGTTCGTGTTCGTGGTGACTACTCCTAGATATGAAGACTTCTGCACTTGTTTCAGTTCATGAGGACCATCTTTCATGTACTTGAATTGTACCATAAATCAATTGTATCATTTATTATGCTTCTGATGTACTTTCCTCACATGTATACGAGGATATATTGTTGTTCAAGATGTAACAATGTAATGATGTGAATAAATGATGAACTCTCTTATGTAATGGACAATGTAAAATATGTTATTGTATATGTTAGTTAAATGGATTGATTTTAAATGATATCTATTGATCACATATTATGGTTATTTCATGTTGATTGTTCAAGAAATGTGATGAATAAAATGTAATTCATATTGTTGTTGTAATTTGTTTAATGTAATGATTTATAGTTCTTGCTAGTATAGTTAATGGGATTCAAGTAGTGTAGTCACAGAACCTTAGAGGACTTAGATTAGAAAACAAACTATTGTTTCATTTGCAATCTTGTGAATATTGTACTTTAAAAAAAATCCCATTTTTTAGGTGTTATAGTGTGTTGTCCTCTAGGGTTTCATGGTGGGGCATTGCAAATTATCTTTCTAAAACAACAAATTGTCTCATATGTCACATAAAAAATTATTTTTTACTATTTAAATAATATAAATTATTATTTTTCAATGGGGTTGTGCTTAAATGGAAAGGCCATATGGTTCTCAAGATGGAGATCCATGTTCGAATCCCTAAAAGTGACATCTTAAGTTAGAATTCCAAGTGGTGGCTCTTGGAATTCCTTTGTGGCATCTTAGTTGAATAAAATTGAATAAGTGGTTATAAGTTGAATATTTTGAAGGGGAGGAGGTCCCCCTTGTGACCTCCATTGGTGTGGGGCCAATCTAAATAATCCATCCTTATCGATAATATATATAATATATATGTGTGTGTGTGTGTGTATACATGTACATGTATGTATATATATGTGTGTGTGTGTATATATATATATATATATTATTTTTTTAAAATATAGAAAAAAATAAATAAATTAATATTCCTTTTTATAAGCTAAAGGAGAGTGGCCCCTACCCTTTTCATAATATAGTATATATCAAAATATTTATGGGTGAGGCTCAACTATGATTGGAAACCTCCATGGCTAACATGAGGCTATGATTAAGAATTACAAGGGTGTTACATTATTCTCCCAAAAATGGAGGATTCCCAAACCTAGTACTTGAAGGCTTTAACATTATATCTAGGCTAAATTTAGACCAACTCGAAGGCCTTAAGAAAAAGAAAATTTTATTATAAAAATTAGGAGTTATCCCACAATGTTAGATTTACACTAGATTATTGTCCCTAACTATTGATATAGCTAGGAAATGGGTCATGTTTAGGGGGCTCAATGATAGCAAAAAAAATCTAATAATGGGTGGTGTGAGACCACTGGTTGATGTTGATAAATTATGACATCCTTATAGGCTCTTACTACAACCATCATCTTCCACACTTCTTGGAGGCTTTCACTAATTTTTAACATGGCAAGGATGTTTATTATATGGTGATTCCTATTTGTATCATATTAATTTTTATTATTGGAAAGTTCTTGTAAATATCTTAATGGATTAGAGATATTTGAATGTATGAATTCCCATTACAACCAAATTTATCCAATCACTAATGTTCGTTGAGACTTTGAGCCCTTTTGATGCCTTGATTTTGCAAGATAGTTCATCAATTGGTTGATGTCTTAGAAGCAATGATTAATTTTATTTCTTCAAAATTATCCAAATTTACTAGTATAGTTTATTGCTAAGATTTTGAAAATTAGGCTTATTTTCCTTTTGAGGGAATCTATGATGATGAGGGAATCTCCTTCTAGGATAAATTTTTACCTTGTTAAAAACTAATCTATAGTGAGGGTGGTAGTCATGGATTCAACTTCATTATTTGTGTTGTCTTTTAGCTTCTTTAATGTTGATGTGATAAAACAACCATTATGGAACCTAACCATAGAGCTAGCTCCCAAAGGGCTTGGGTTGCCGAGGGAGGTGTCATTGAAATTGATCTTCAAGAAGTTTGGGGTGGAGGTCTTCACTTGGCTTCCTCTCTCTTCTAACCTAAAATTATATAACTCTTCCATCCCCATTAATATGGTAAAAATATTTGATTAGGGGCCATATCTTCATAATTCCATTGTTCCAAAGTGAAAGAGACATTCCTTTTTCTAATTTTTCCTTATTTCTATGTTGAAAATGTTTGAGATGGCTATGTCTAATTAGTTAATTAAGGAATCCATGCTAGCTCCTTTTCTAGGAAGATTATTCAATTTATTTCTTTCCATATGTGGCATACCATAAGTGATAAGGATTTTTTTTGGATATTAGATAACATGTCTTGTTGGCATATGAGAGGCCATGACTAGAAGAATTGAAGGAGTGTTTTCGAAAGGCTCCTTGACCATTAAATTTTGGCACACAACTATAACCAACATTTACAAGAAAAATGATAGTGAATAAGGATGTGGACAATTGTTTCCTCCTAACATAGGTAGAAATGCATTTGGATGGGTTAAGTAGTTTGTTTCTTCTTCATTCATCCCATGTGAGAATCTTTCCTAAGGTGGAAAACGAAGCAAAAGCATTTTCTTGAGGGAGGTATGAATTGTTCTTTATTTATATTAATTATTAAAAATAATTAAGTTGAGAAGTGTAACTAATAATGGTTGTAGGAGGAGTAGCATTGATGTCATGACCATGAAAGAAAGATTTTTTTGAGTGAATATTTATTTTGAAATAAATGATATCAAATTTTAAATTATATTAATTTGAAATTTTTAAAAAGTAACATAAAATATAGAATACTCACAACACTTTTCAAAAATAGAAACAATACAAAAACAATTACCAAAATAACGAATGATTACTTTTAAAAGATAAAATGAAAAATTACATACATAATTAAAATAAATATATTACTTAAAAATTGTAAATTTTCAAATAAAAACAAAATAATTGACGTGAATTTTCTTTTTAAAATAAAATTTTAAATATACATCCATACATAAAATAAATAAAATAAAAATAATTCTAAAATAATTCTAAGATAATCTTTAATAAATAAAATAGCTATGGTATCTTCCTATCTAAAAATACCCCAATCTAAAAATGTTAATCAACAATTATTATTTTTTACTTAAATTTATTTTATTTCTTAGAAATAGATGTATTTTATTCTAGTTTAGATCTACTGAAAAATAATTTGTTTAATTATTGTGTTTATTTTTTATTTACATTATTTACTTAATAATTATTTTATTTACTTAGGAGTTATTTTATTTATTTAAAATAACTCTTTAGCAAATAAAATATTTATAAAAAAACTTCATAATTTTTAAATAATTGTGAAGTAAAATAAAATAATTAAGTAAATAAAAATAGTTGTTTATATTAAAATAATGTAAGTAAAATATATATTTTTTTAAATAATTAAAATTTAATATCAATTTCAAAATCAACAATTAATTGTGGTTCTATTAAAATAAAAATCATAGGCACAATAACTATTTTTTCTACTTGATTTATAGAACAATTAAAAATATGATAGTCAATCAAAATAAGAGTTTAGAGATATTAATCCATCAAATTATTATTTTTTAGGTAAATTGCTGTTATGGGACAACTCTCATTCTATTAAACATGAAATAAAAATGATTACAATAAGTTAGTTGAAAGTAAGACTATAGAAAAAGGTTCTCAATCTCTCAATTATAATTTGAGTTCTCTCAAATTGAATAATTAATCCATCAAATTATTGATAATTTTATTTTAAAAATATTATTTATTAAAAAATTGCATATAAATTTTATAAAAAAATAAAAAATTATTTTACATAAAAATATTAAAATATACTTGATCACTAATTAAACAAATGTGGTTACAATAATATACTCACCAAAAACAAGCGCTAATAAAAAAAATACTTATAGTGGATAGTTATGATATTTTATTTGAGACAAAGAAATACTTATTTCACTTCTTTCTAAATGTATTTATGTTTTTTTATATAACATTAATAGGTTCTCATGTGTTCAAGTATAGATCCATTTTGACCAACATTTGATTATTTTTCTATTTACATTTAGAATATTTATTTACAATATATAGTATAAACATGTGGTAAGATTTGAGTATTATAAGCACAAATACTATAACAACAATTAGACCCCACCTAACTACACAACTACTGACCACTATCCCCTAGAAACTACTTTAACATAAACTCCATATTCTAATTTCCTTTACTATCAATTAATTTTGAAATTGAATTTACATGACTGTCCTATTTTCCAATTTTATGCAATTATCAGAAATCCAGTTCAACTATCCACATATTCTCATAATTAATCTATCAACAACATCTTGATCAGATTCCCAGTATTGCACCACTCACTCTGACAATGAAATACCAAAATGAAGCAAAGGCAACAATGCCACTTAAAATACAGATTATATCCAGAGGCCCTTCATTTCTCGTGCTTGCTTGTTTCAATTTTCCCCGTTCACTCAAGTGCTTTTGATAAGATGCAAAAATCTGGATCTGGTTATTGCTTCTTCTGCAACCCAGAGATCTTTCTAGAATGAGTAGACTGTCCCTCCCATTAACCCAAGCTCCCATCGTGTCTTCCAACCGCATGCAAAGCTCGGTGATCTTTAAGCAATCCGAGAGTCTACACTTTATAACAAGCATATACTGCACAGACTTGCAAGGCAATATGTTGTGAGCAGGTAATATGGAGCCAAAGGATATGACAAAGTCCTTATGAGAAGCCCAATGACTCTGCTCAGACAAACGCCTCCAGCTTGAAAGATTAGCTGCTTGTCCTGTTCTCTTGTTCACCATAATCCAGCTCAACCTAATATTTTCCGTCAATTGGCTCCAGAAATTCCAATCCTTCTTCACCTTCTCAAGTGTGTCGATCTTTGGCAGCTCATCTCCAGATGTCTGATCCTCGTCTTCAACATCATAAGAGTTAATGAGCTCCATTTTGAAGGGGCAGTTAGAGAACCAGCTGTCAAATTCGTCTTCAGCACAGGGGATGCCCCAGACAACTTTGGAATAGATGGTCTTATTCTTGTACACCACATCTACAAGTGACATAAAATCAGAGGGAAGAGCATCACATACCTTCCTCACCTTATGCGTCTCGGAAGACTCGTCATAAGCAATGACTGGCAAACAGCTTGCATAGAAATTTCTGAAGCCACCCAATGAAGAAGAGATGAGTTTTTTGACTTCTGAGTCTTCTGTGGAAGGCCAGAGAGAAGAGCATTTCTCTTCCCATATCTTCTCCTCTTTTGCTATCGACCAAAACTGAGACGACACACAACCCGCACTTGCAAGTGTTATGCCATCCACACGGCCTAAGATATCAGTGATAAGATCACCGTTCAAACACATAATGTCTATCGAAAATGCACAAAACAGAGAATACTGAACTTTCGTTGTAATTCTATAAAACAATAGATTCCTGACAAATAGTGTTTCTTGATCTCTATTTATGGAAAAGGCTGGCAAGTTGTGAAAGCTATTTAAAAATTAGGTAATGATGGAAACTGAAACTGACGGAAGTTTCAAATGGAAGACAAAACGAATGCCACGCTGATCGCCTCCCTTATCACACAAACGTTGAAGATGTGAAGGTTGATGCGGAACAGCAAATTGGAGATTTGTTTTTAATATGTTCATTGCGAGCTTGGGTTATTCCTTATAGATTGTCGCTTTCACTTTGCAGGTCTGTGTTACCTTCCACGTATAAGTTCCCTCGTTCTTACCGAATACAATGATGGCGCTTGAATGAAGATCGTGTTTACTTATAAACCATGTTAATGTTACCCTACAGGCTAAGGTCACAGGCTCGAATCCGTAGCGTACGGGAAGCACTTTACTGAATGTAGGTTTCCCGTGTAAAATTTAATGGCAACACGCTTCCAGTTGCCTTACCTTAGGCATTCAAGCAATTAGTAACAGAGTTCCCACATTGGCCGAATGATTAACAGAGTTCCCACATTGGCTATTTCTAAGATAGATATTTATCTAGAAGAAAAGATTATTTACAAATTACTTTTTAGCCAAGGACACGCAACATTTCGATCTCATATCTGGCTCATAGGTTCTTCTGAGAGTTCTGTGGAGGGCATGTCGGCACCAAGAAATAGAAATAGATTGTGAAATATGAATAATTTAATGCGTGAAGGAAGAAACGAATGGTGACATTCAATTTGAATATTAGACTACCTGTAAATAGCTACACTTAGATTTTGGGGAGGTGGACGCTAATGGTGGCATTCAATCTACAGTAGTTTTAGAGGGGGAGGGGAACTCTTTTTAGTTTTTCTACCTTTAAATTGTTTACGGTTGAATTGTATATTACATTTTCTTTTTATTTTCTTTAGGATATATGTCAATTTTATATTGTTAAGGATGTTAGCTATTATGTACGTATTATATTTTTGTTTTTTAAGTATTTAAAATTAGACACGTATATAAAACAAAGTCTAATGATGATTTAATGATCCAACATATGATCTAAGTGGCATGAAATATTGAAAACTCTCTTTTCTAATTGATCATGAGGAGTTGGAAAGTGTTCAGCTAGTTCTAAGGACAAACCCTTTTTCATTTTTCTCTTATTTGTCCACTTGCTAGCAGCCTACCACTTCCTACCATTTCACAACCTAGTTTTGATCCTTAACTAGTGTGTTTGCCATTTTTACTTTAGTTCAACCCTTGGAGAAATCACCATTTGCCTTCATAAACAAATTATTAGTAAAGGGGCAAACACACTTCTTTTTCTTGGGCTTGTCTTTTCTTGCATGAAGCTTTCTTTCTATCTTTTTTTTTTGTTCTTTTTGCTGGAAAGACTCATTCAACATAGTATAGGAAGGTTGTTTCTATCTTTTTGAGGTGTTTTCATCTATAGCTACCCAAAATCTCTTAGGTTCTAAGGTGCTAGAGATCCTAGAATTTTGAATGCTAGTTTTCAAGTTTTTAATCTTTTACAAGTTATTGGTTTTATATTACATCTTCTATAATTGTAGGAGTTAAAAATTAGCTCACACCTTAGAATCACCTACAAAACAAAAGATAACCTTCCACAAGAGAGTATGGAAAGATAATAGCTTGCTTGATATGATATGATTACAAATCTACAAGATTCTTGCTTAAATAAACAAGGTGAGAGATATGATTAGTTAAGATCATGACATGTGTCTTAATCCTATAACATGAGACAACTAACTCAAAAAATATTAAATGACATAAGATAAGATCTAAATGACAATTAAGACTTCTTGAAAGATTCCTAGGACCTAAGTAAGCTTAACATGTGAATAGGACCTACTAGTGGACTAGATAGGTAAAATACCATATTCACATCAACATACACAACATATACATTGAAACAACTTCAAAACTTTTAGTTACAATAGTCATAGCATGCAATTTCATTGTCCTCTTGTCATGCCCCTAAAATTGCATCACAAGAAAATGAAGTGTTGAAATGCAAATAAATAAATAAAAATAAAAAACAATAATATATTATAATTATAATCATTTAAATAATAAAACAATTAATAATTAATGATTTAAATATTATTATTATAATCATTATAAATATTAATATAAGAATAGATATATATTATACTACATATAAATAATAAATAATATACATATAAATATAAAACAATATATTATAATTATAATCATTTAAATAATAAAACAATTAATAATTAAGATTTAAATACTATTATTATAATCATTAGAAATATTAATATAAGAATAGATGTATATTATACTACATGTAAATAATAAATAATATACATATAAATATAAAACAATATAATATAAGCATATGTAATTATATCTGCAGCGATCCAAATTTGGGAGTAAAAAATATAATATAAACCCCAATGGTTAATTCATACCAACCAGGGATTATGTTTAAGACTAAAGGCAGCGATCAAATCTAGAATAGCAGCGCTAGACCTAGTCATAGTGCCTATTTAAACTGTACAATGATTCTTATAAAAGAGGAGCAATGTTACGGGCTACTTTAGGAAGTAATAAAGGAAATAACTTAAGATAGAAGCAGCGATTGTTGTTTCGATAAACTAACTTATGGTTTATAAAGGCAACACTAAGATAAATAGGATTTAAATAATTTAAAAAAACAATTAAAGAGAGCGGTGGTTAAGGGAAAAGGTGCATCCTTTGTAAAGGATGCAATAATAATAAGGGTGTGACTATTCACCCCATTACATGAAGATATATAAGAGGGAGGTATCAATTGAACCATGGAATAAGATTGATAAAGTCTGAGATGAAAGAATTAAGGAATAAGGATGGGGAATTAAAAAGGAAACATGAATATTTTCTGAGTATAAGGAAGGGGAGAAATAAGAAGAGGAAAGTACTGATATATACAACGAATAAGGATAGAAATAAGAGTATTTTCTGAGTGCAGTAGCAGATACATTAACATGATATCTTAGATGTGGAGGAGGAAATATGTGGAAAGAAAGAGTTGGCTCAAGTAAATGATAAATCAATAAGGGAAGTAAGTTGGATATATGTATCTTATATATGATTAAGCAATAATAATGCTTGCAACAATTATCGAGCCTTATAAGTAATTATGGTACTTTAATATGAATGATAGATTCTTATTTGCTTGATCTATACTAACGATATACTTTGAGTGTTAAGAGTAGATCATTGCTTTAGAAGAAGAAACATATAGACTAGGAGAAAAAGGAGAATATGTCTCTAGTTCATCACCACAAATGGCTATTATCAGATATATCCTATTAATGATATCAAGTTTCCACAATCCATAATGTTCTTGGCAATGATTTCTGGCTTTGATTGTGTGAGAATTTTTACATCATACAATTTAACATTTTAGATCACACTCCATGATCCATCATTTGGATGAGAGCAGAGAGCTAAAGGAGAAAATGAAAAGTTGTAGACCAAGAGCTACCTAAAAAGAAAAAAAAAGAAGGGGGAGGAGAGAGAAGGGGGCATGAGGACCTAGAAGGACTAGAAAAATGAGAAAAAGAATAAAATAAAACAAAAGGAAAAAATAAGCTAAAAGGATGAAGAAGCACTTAAAAACTTAAGAAATTCAAGAATAAAAAATTCCAAAAGCATATGCACCAAAATATGAAAAGCAAAAAAATTGATTAATAATATTATTGGTTTATAATTATTAAGAAAAAAAATTACCTGGAAGGACAGAAAGGAAAAAATATAATAACAAGAACAAAGGAATACAAGCTTATAAAGAAAAATAAATCTATATATATGTATGCATAATTTCATATGTATACATATATACAACCTAATAAACAAATGCAAGAAATGAGCACAAAAACAATAAGGAACGAAAAGAAGAGAAAATAAAGGATGAAACAAGGAGAGAGACAAGAGAAAAATAAGAACTTGCATCTATTAACTTACAAATACCAAAAATATGCAAAAATACAGAAACAAGAATGAAAATGAGGTTAAAAAAGGAGGAGCAATTATAAACTAGAAAGAATAATAACTAGACCAAATTGTAAACAAAAAAAAAAACATAAAAGTAAACAATAACCAAGGGGGTGATCCTACAATAGTGGTTTACACTTTTTGGGAGATCCTGATTTTTATTGAAATGACATATTTTTAGAAAATATAATGATTTAAGCCTTGAAAACTTCCATTTAAAGGATTCCAATTGAAGAGGGTTTGATCAAACCACCTTAGATCAAACCCCCTTGGATAGAACCCCGCTAGTTTTAAACCATACCTATAACGATGTCTCCTTTACACCTATCAAAATGTTGATAAAAACAACTTTTGATTTACCTTTTGGGGGATCATATGAATTCATTTAAAATTTATTTTTTGTATGTAGTCCTTATTATAAGCTTCTCAAAAATTATAATTTTAAATAAATTTAATTTGATTATTATATTTATTTTTTATTTCTTGTGAATGTAGGTTTTTCATCGAAAATCAAGCTCTTTGTTCTACACATGTGGAAAAATAGCAGATTATCAATTATTTTTTTGAAAAATATCAATGCACTAGATATCGATGTCTCTAATCTAACAATTTTTTTTTTAAAATTTTGATACATACAAAAAAGTTTGTTTTATCCAGTAAATCATGTCTAAATAGTAACTAGTTTGACTTTGAATCTTAATTAAGAAAAAATAATTCAATGAAATATTATGAAACCAATTCCATGCACTAGATATCGTAGTTACAAATCTAAATTCAAAAAAAATAGAATTTTATCCTACATAGAAAAAAAGTTATGTGTTAGCTAGTAACACCACTCTTTAAAAATGGTGTTTACTATTAAAAAATACTTGTTAAAGGAGATGGAAAAATAAGTGCAATCTGATTCCAAAATTTTTGAAAAAAATATATTATAGAATCTACAGACAAAATGTCACAAATCGCTAGTTTGCATCATCTTCAAATTCCTCATGGTTTAATTTCTATAGGCACCAGAAAGTGAAGATTTAGTTAAAAAAACTCAGTTCAATATCCAATTTGGCCAAAAAATTGTAAACTAGTATTGTGGGATCACCTGAGGACAAAGTTAAAAATGAAACAAAAGAACAAGAAACAATACAAGGCTATTGGACAAAAAATTAAAAGATGATGCAATTCAATAATTAGGAATATAAAGAAATTCAAAAAAAGAAAAAGAAAACCAATTACACTACTAGGAAATTACCAAACAAAGAAAAGGCACAAAAAAGAACCAAAAAAATAGCCAATTATAAATACTTGACAATGAAACAAAAATTCTCACACAATCAAAGCCAAAAATCATTGTAAAGGAGATATATCCTATATTCAGGTGCATTCTTGGAAAATCATTGCTTACATATGTACACATATTGCCTATATGATAATAAGAATACTTAATGAATGATTTCTTGTGATAGAGTATATGATGTGCTTTATTGTCTGAAACTCATCTTGTAGGATGGGCCTAGGGCGGACTGGTAGATAGGCTAAGTAACGATGCTTATGTAGAGAGCTAAAAAATCCCACTTACAACCCCCTCACAATTCCACAAGATGACAAGTGTCTTCTAGGAGTCAAGGCATTGATGGGGAAAGAAGGTACAAGTCACCATGGGGGAGGGCTATGGTATACACCCTCTTAGGCTTAGTATATGGCTTTGGGTGGACCCATCATGTCCCTTCTCCCAAAATTCTAATATGTTTGCATTGTTGATAATCTATGAATGTGATGTAATTGTCTAACTCTCATAAGTACATATGCATGTACATTTGCATATCTTGTTCATATGGTGTTTGCAGGATTCAAATATGAGATTCCAATATTAAAGATATATTTTAATTGGTAAGGTGAATCCTAACCCTACTTGCTGCAATTTGTATTTAGTTTAGGAAAATTCTAGGGAAAATCAGGATAGGGGACATTACATTGGTATCATAGCCATCATGTGTATACTTCATGTATTACACGTGTACACTTCATGCTTCCTATGTATACTTCATGTATTACATGTATTCATGTGTATGCTTCATGATTCATGTGGATACTTCATGTATTATGTGTATTCATGTGTATGCTTCATGCTTCCTATGTATACTTCATGTATTACGTGTATTCATTTGTATGCTTCATGCTTCCTACGTATACTTCATGCATTACATGTATTCACGTATATTCCTTATGATTTTTGTGTATAATTTAAGTATTACATGTATTCATGTGAATAATTTGTACACCTTGTATTCAAGTGTATACTTTGTGGCTTATGTGTATTCAAGTGTATACCTTGTGACTTACATGTATTCAAGTGCATACTTTGTGAATTATGTGAATTCAAGTGTATACCTTATGACTTGCATGTATTCAAGTTGTTTACTTTGCAACATACGTGTATTCATGTGAATAATTTGTGACTTACATGTATCCATATGTATACTTCATGACTTATGTGTATTTATGACAATACTTTGTGACTTATGTGTATCCGTGAGTGTGCTTTGTGACTTACATATATATTCAAGTATATACTTTGTGACTTATGTGTATCCAAGTGTATACATTGTGAATTACTTCATGACTTACATATATTCATGTGTATACTTTGTGACCTACATGTATTCATGTGATTATGTATATACCTTTCATATACTTTGTGACTTCAAGTGTATACTTTGCAAACTACAAGCTTTCTGACTTGCATGCACTCATGTGTATACATGTATTAATGTGACTTACATATTTAAGTGTATACTTTATGAATTACATGTATTCATATGTATGCTTTGTGACTTCATGTATTTGTGCATATACTTCATGTATTACTCACATATATGCTTCATGCTTCTTTTGTATACTCTATGTTTTACATTTATTTGTGCTTATACTTTATGTATCACATGTATCTATGTGTTGCTTCATGTATCTTCAACATGATGTATTCTAATGATTGCTTTATGCTTAAAATTTATGGAACTATTAAAACTTGTCTGCCAAAATGCTTCTGGAGTGAGAAGCCCTAACAAATTAACTTATCTAAAGTTGAATTATTACTAGTATCCAAATTTGATGAAGAGTTGTAACTATTTGAAGTGAAGAGGTGTGACTCCCTCAAATTGGTGATATAAAAGGGGAGAGCATTTCACCCATACTACTGTTTAAAGAATCCAATTGAGAATAGAAAATTAAGTAATGGCCCTTCAAATATGAATGACTATAAGTTCCTCAAAAATAAGGTAAAAAGGGGAAACCACCCCCTGTAAAGAAACTATCTATAGGAAATAAGCCTAACAATAAAATTGGGAGTAAAGTATTGTTATCAAGGGTAATTATGAAGGGTGGTGATTCAGACTTCAATAAATGAATATAAGGGATAAATAAATTCATCAACCTTCAATGAGCACTCATCACTCATCTATCCCTCTATAAATCAAACAATAATTTAAATTATCAAAATATTTTCCAAGGCAACAACATAATTATTCTAACAAAGAGTAATTGGTGCAATCAAGTCCATACCACTTTGTAACCTATGAAATGGATCTATTGAGGTTCACCTTGTGGACCAAAATTTCTCCTATATGTAATATCTAGAATAGATCATTTCATCTAAGAGACTTTTCCTCCTAAGATTTTTCTTGAAGTAGCTCTAGTCATAAAACTTGACACAAATCAAGCTACATGAGCCTATGCTAAGTTACATTATGGGTCCATAACCCAAAAATCCTAGGATCATTCTCACCTTTCAAAATTTGGATAAATTGATATGATTTAACTTGATATGATAACCTCTAATTGAGTTAGAAGAAAGAATTGGACAAGAGGGTAAGACTATAAATGCTAAACTATTATACATCCTTTTGATTAACTAGAAAAATCCCATAAATTTGTGCTTTATCTATGGGAATGATAGATGTATGACTAATACACCATAATCTATCCATTAGAAATAAACTTGCCTCAAAATTTGATTGAATGTGTACACAAACATAAAGCATACTTTATCTAAGAGAAGTTATCTTGATATTCACAACATTCCTGCAATGCATCATGATTTTAGATTTCAACAAGGGGTAACAAAGAGTTTGTATCATTGCCTAGGATCTTTGTAGTGATGGAATGAGAGAAAACTTAAGTAACAAATCTTACCAATTTCCAAAATCTTGGTTTTGTTATTGAGAGATACTGAGGAATAATAGTACATAGGACAATAAAATGTCATCATACTTAGAATATGGTATTAACCTTATTGATCATAAGTTGAGGAAATTACTATACACTACTCTCCAAGAACATAAAATCAAAACATTACCAAATAATCATCACTTGGTTTAGAATTTTTGATTCCTATCAAAGTATCACAATTGAAGCTAACATCATCACAAAAATGAGTAGTATTTAAAGCTTAGTTTGTGATTGCTTGAGGGAAATCAATTTAGGATAGGGTGGACTATCATGCCCCCAAAATTGCGTCACAGGAAAATAAAGTGTTGAAATGAAAATAAATAAATAAAAATAAATAATAATATAATAAATAGAAATATTAATAATTTAAATATTATTATTATAATCATTATAAATATTAATATAAGAATAGATATATATTATACTAAATGTAAATAATAAATTTAATATACATATAAATATAAACTAATATAAAATAAGCATATGTAATTATATCTAAAATGATCCAAATCTGGGAGCAACAAATATAATATAAACCCCAATGGTCAATTCATACCAAGTGGGGATTATGTGTAAGACTAAAGGCATCGATAAAATCTAGAACAACAACACTAGACCTATTCATAGTGCTAATTTAAACCATATTGATTCCTATAAAAGAGGAGTAATGTTACGAGCTACTTTAGGAAGTAATAAAGGAAATAACTTAAGATAGAAGCAACGATTTTTGTTTAGACAAACAAACTTATGATTTATAAAGGCAGACCTAAGATAAATAGGATTTAATTAATTTTAAAACAACAATTAAAGAGAGCAGTGGTTAAGGGAAAAGGTTCATCCTTTGTAAAGGATGCAATAATAATAAGGGTGCGACTATTCACCCCATGATGAAGATATATAAGAGGGAGGTATCAATTGAAGAAGGAAGGAACCATGGAATAAGATTGATAAAGTTTGAGATGAAGGAATTAAGGAATAAGGATGGGGAATTAAGAAGGAAACATGAATATTTTCTGATTATAAGGAAGGGGAGAAATAAGAAGAGGAAAGAATTAATATATAGTGAATAAGGATAGAAATAAGAGTATTTCTTTAGTGCAACAACAAATACATTAACATGATATCTTAGATGTGGAGGAGGAAATATGTGGAAAGAAAGAGTAGGCTCAAGAAGAGATAAAGGAGGATAAATGATAAATCAATAAGGGAAGTAAATTGATATATATATATATGTATGTATGTATGTATCTTATGTATGATTAAACAATAATAACGCTTGTAGCAATTATCAAGCCTTATAAGTAATTATGGTACTTTAATATGAATAATAGATTCTTATCTGCTTGATATACACTAACGATATACTCTGAGTGTTAAGATAAAATCATCACTTAAGGAGAATAAACATATAGACCAGAAGACAAAGGAAAATCTACCCAGTTCATCACCACAAATTACTATTATAACATATATCATATATTTAGGCGTATTCTCTACAAATCATTGTTTACATATGTATGCATATTTCCTATATGATAATAAGAATACTTAATGAATGATTTCTTGTGATAGAGTATATGATGTGCTTGATTGTCTAAAACCCATCTTGTCGGCTGGGCTTGGGGTGGAGTGGTAAATAGGCTAAGTAAGGATGCTTACACAGAGAGTTGACATAGCCCCCTTATGACCCCCACCCAATTCCACAAGATGGCAAGTGTCTTCCGGGCATCAAGGAATTGATGGGGAAAGTAGGTAAAAGTTGCCAAGGGGGAGGGTTGTGGTATACACCCTCTTAGGCTTGGTATATGGCTTCAAGTGAATCCATCATGTCCCTTCTCCCAAAATTCTAATATGTTTGCATTGTTGATAATCTATGGATGTGATGTAATTGTCTAACTTTCATAAGTATATATACATATACATTTTCATATCTTGTTCATATGGTGTTTATATGATTCAAATATGAGATTGCATTATTAAAGAGATATTTTAAGTGGTAAGAAGAATCCTAACCCTAGTTGTTGCAATTTGTATTCAGTAGGAAAATTCTAGGGTAAATCTGGATAGGGGACATTACACCTCTTTGGTTCTTTTACATTGAATCTCTTCACCGTCTTCCACCATGAAATGAAAACCCCTAGTAGTATAGGAGAATAAAGATAGAAAACACATGACCACTAAGGATACTGCTAATTAATGTCAATTTTTGTACAACTTATTTTTCTTGTTATACAAGTGAACATATTTTATTTACAATTTTTTTTCTTAGAGTGATTAAATTTAAATTAGTAAACTAGATTAGATTGTAAATTATATTGTCAAAATTAGATCAAAATACACTATACTTTGAATATGAAGAATTTAGTTTTAGATTTGGATTAGAAGTAATTTTGAATAGTTTTTATTTCTTAGTTTATTTTAAATTTCATTACAATTATTATTTAAAATGACATTATTTTTCCTCCTAGAAACTTGTAGAACATAGCAAATCCATCCATAGAAACCATAATAGAGAAGAAATTTAAAACTAATCAAGATTTCCATGAAGATAAGTACAACAACTTCACAACAAAAATTGAAACTCAAATCAATAATAATAGTTCTTCTAATCTAAATTGTCGGTGTATTAAAAATTTGAAAGAAAATAAAAGTATAAAATTATCTAGGTTTTTTTTACATGCATGTAATTTTTTTTCATTATATTTCATCTTATTTTCACTTAGCTTAGAAATTCAATTTATTTGTACATTTGCATGTTTTCTTTTTCTTTTCATTCATTTTAGTTTAGTAATAAAACTTTATTTTTAGTAACATAAAACATTAGAAAACTATTTGAAAGAAAAAATAATAGGTCCTTTAGTTGTTAGAGCTAAAATAAGTTGCTAACTTAGTTCCAAATGAAAAAACATGCGAACTTGCAAATCTAAACATAACAACTCAAAAAAATCATCAAACACTCAAACAAAATTGAAACTTATACACAAAATCATAACAACACAAGGAATACATTTCTAATAAAATTTCTTACATTTTCCAATTCTCAAGAACATTCTTGCATTTCATGCTTATATGTGTCCAAGAGTTAGGATAGATTGGGTAAAATTTAGTTCATTAGCTAATATATTTTTTACTATTTCCTATAGTTGATAAGGTTATTAAACAATGAGAATCATTAGAAAGATTCCAAAAAGAAAATGATTGCTTATTAGTCATTGCACTAGCTCACATTTAAGCTATTTTTGAGATAGAAGGTTTTTGTTTAAATATATTCCTTGAAAATTCTTGATGAGAAATCCACACTTTGTGAACATAAATAACTACATTGGTGGGATTGATGATTTATTTGATAGTACGCTGGAATTTGCTAATTTTATCTCCACTCAAGGTCTTCTGGATGTGGAGCTTCTAGGCTCCAAATTTACTTGGTCAAATAGGTGTAATGGGCAAGATCATATACAAGTTAAGCTAGATAGAGTTATGATCTCTGGGGATTGGGATATCTTAGCCAAATTACAATTATCTACTTTTCCAAGATCTACTTCTGATCATAGTGCTCTTGTTTTGAATTGGGAGGAAAAAAGAAAGTCACTCCCTTCCCCTTCAGATATGAGATTATGTGGAATCTTCACCTAGAATTCAAATATCTTATCAAGCTTTGGTGGAACCTTCTTTGTCAAGGGACTCTAATGTTTTGAGTGGCTCAAAAAATAAAAAATAATTTGGTTTAATGTTCAAGGCTGGAACAAAATTATGTTTGGAAATATATTTTAGACTAAAACAAATGTCCTCCTTGAGCTCAATTAAATTCAATAGATGATGGAAGTGGGTTACATTGATGAGGAAACCTAATCTAGAGAAAAGGAATTAAGGAATGAATGGTTTTATGTCACTAGGAAAGAAGATATATTATAGAAACAAAAATCTAGAGTGAAATGGCTGAATGGAGGGGGAAAAAATATGAAAATTTTCCATCAATCAATGATAAAGCATAAAAGAAGAAACAAGATATATTATATGGTATGAGACAATGGGTATCTTCTCACCAAAGATGAGGATTTGGAAGTTGAGGCTATCTCCTTCTTCAAAAATGATGGAAGACACTAGGACCCCCCTCTCTATGGACTGGATTCCCTTCTGGAGGTTATCCCGAGGGTGGTACATTAGGGTGATCTTAAGTCTCTGGAAAGCAATGTTTCTATGCAAGAGGTTAAAATGATTGTTTTCTCCTTTGGTTCCTTTAAAGCCCTTGGTTTGAATGGTTTTCCCCTCACCATTTTTTTAAGGATTTCTAGGATATCATCTCCAATGTTCTCCTTCTTACTGCTAGGGACATTTTTTAGTGTTTGTAGACTTCTTCATCAACTTAATTCTATTTTCATTATTCTTGTTCCTAAGAAGGATGATGCTACCTCCATGTCTAACTATCTCCCTATTAGTCTTTGTAACATGGTTTTCAAATTCTTTTCTAAAATTATGGTTAATAGGCTAAAGCCCTTGCTGGATAAATTGATCTCTAGAAATTAGAAAGACTTTGTGGCTGGAAGATAGATCCTTGATGTGGCTATTGTTTCCCATGAATTAATTCATTCTATGGATCATTCTAAGAATTTGGGTATGGTGCTTAAGTTGGATATTTAAAAATCTTATGATACTTGGCTTCTTGGAACTTTATTTGATATTTTGGAAAAAATTGGAATTAGTAGGAAATTTTTGAGATTAATCAAGGAGTGTGTTTATACCACTAGTTATTATGTTCTTCTTAATGGTGTCCCTACAAGTAAGTTTTATTGTGGCAAGGGTTTGAGACAAGGAAACCCCTATCTCTTTATCTTTTTATTTTTTATTTTTATTTTATTTTTATTTTTTTGATTCTAGGAGGTATCCCCGTGACCCAGCCCGATGATTCCCACCAGTCCTTGCCTTGGGCTTATTTTTTCTGCCAAGTTGGGGAGCCAGAGGGGTGAGCTGGGGCAAGACTAGTCCCCCTAGGATCTGCGCAATCGCTCGCAAACCACACGGATCGAATAAGACCGGGCCTCGAGGTCGACCTCAGGACCTATATGGGACGAACCCAAAGCCCTTAACCGACTATGCTGCCCGTGCTACCTTTTTATAATTGTAGCTGAATTTTTGGGTTGAAACCTTAAAAAAAATCTAGATCGTGGCTACCTGCAAGGGAGTCATGTGACTTTTTCCTTGGCTCTGGTGTCTCACCAACAATTCGTTGATGACATAATTTTGTTTGGGGCTACCTCTATTATGGAACCAAAAAAGTGGAAGGATGTTCTTAAAAGGTATGTTGAAGATTCGTGCAAACTCATAAATGATAACAAGAGAATTGTATTTTTTTAACACCACTTAGCAAGTGAAGGATATGATTCTAAGAATCCTGGGATGTCAGGAAGCAAATATTCCCAATGTTTATCTGGGTCTCCCACTTAGTTCAAACAAACCACCTAATTCCTTTTAGAAAGACATCATTGAGAGAATTGAAAGGAAGCTTGTTGGTTGGAAAGGAAAATTGCTCAGTTAAGTGGGTAAGTTCTAGCTTCTAAAGTCTTCTCTCCAAAATGATCCACTCTATTACTTATCCCTCTTCAAGATGCCAAATTTCATTATGAGGGAGATTGAACAAATCCAAAGGACCTTCCTTTGGATTGGGATAGAAGAAAGATGAAGGATTCCCTTTTCATTTGTGAGAAAGTGTGTTCCCCAAGAAGATGGAGGGATGAAAATTAGAAGATTAAAGATGTTTTATAAGGCATTGCTAACTAAAATGGGTTGGTACATGATTCAAGGAAAGAAAGAATGGACTAGTATTCTTAATGCTAAATGTATGGGGAATGATCCCCCTAGTAGCTTGCTGTCCTCTCAAGGCCTACCTAGTGGATTTGCTTTTTGGAATAATATCCTTAAAACAAGAAATATATTGCAACAAGGAGCTAATTTAGGATAGCAAGGAATGGAAGGTCCATTTAATTTTGGAATGAGGCATGGGGGAATGGTCTTGCTTTGTCTTTAGTGGCCCAATTAATTCCTCTAAGAAAAGACCTTATAAGATTATATATGAGGTATGTTGAAGATTAGCGAACTCATAAATGATAACAAGAGAATTGTATTTTTTTAACACCACTTAGCAAGTGAAGGATATGATTCTAAGAATCCTGGGATGTCAGGAAGCAAATATTCCCAATGTTTATCTGGGTCTCCCACTTAGTTCAAACAAACCACCTAATTCCTTTTAGAAAGACATCATTGAGAGAATTGAAAGGAAGCTTGTTGGTTGGAAAGGAAAATTGCTCAGTTAAGTGGGTAAGTTCTAGCTTCTGAAGTCTTCTCTCCAAAATGATCCACTCTATTACTTATCCCTCTTCAAGATGCCAAATTTCATTATGAGGGAGATTGAACAAATCCAAAGGACCTTCCTTTGGATTGGGATAGAAGAAAGATGAAGGATTTCCCTTTTCATTTGTGAGAAAGTGTGTTCCCCAAGAAGATGGAGGGATGAAAATTAGAAGATTAAAGATGTTTTATAAGGCATTGCTAACTAAAATGGGTTGGTACATGATTCAAGGAAAGAAAGAATGGACTAGTATTCTTAATGCTAAATGTATGGGGAATGATCCCCCTAGTAGCTTGCTGTCCTCTCAAGGCCTACCTAGTGGATTTATTTTTGGAATAATATCCTTAAAACAAGAAATATATTGCAACAAGGAGCTAATTTAGGATAGCAAGGAATGGAAGGTCCATTTAATTTTGGAATGAGGCATGGGGGAATGGTCTTGCTTTGTCTTTAGTGGCCCAATTAATTCCTCTAAGAAAAGACCTTATAATATTATATATAAGAGGTATGTTGAAGATTAAATTGAACTCATAAATGATAACAAGAGAATTGTATTTTTTTAACACCACTTAGCAAGTGAAGGATATGATTCTAAGAATCCTGGGATGTCGTGAAGCAAATATTCCCAATGTTTATCTGGGTCTCCCACTTAGTTCAAACAAACCACCTAATTCCTTTTAGAAAGACATCATTGAGAGAATTGAAAGGAAGCTTGTTGGTTGGAAAGGAAAATTGCTCAGTTAAGTGGGTAAGTTCTAGCTTCTAAAGTCTTCTCTCCAAAATGATCCACTCTATTACTTATCCCTCTTCAAGATGCCAAATTTCATTATGAGGGAGATTGAACAAATCCAAAGGACCTTCCTTTGGATTGGGATAGAAGAAAGATGAAGGATTTCCCTTTTCATTTGTGAGAAAGTGTGTTCCCCAAGAAGATGGAGGGATGAAAATTAGAAGATTAAAGATGTTTTATAAGGCATTGCTAACTAAAATGGGTTGGTACATGATTCAAGGAAAGAAAGAATGGACTAGTATTCTTAATGCTAAATGTATGGGGAATGATCCCCCTAGTAGCTTGCTGTCCTCTCAAGGCCTACCTAGTAGATTTTATTTTTGGAATAATATCCTTAAAACAAGAAATATATTGCAACAAGGAGCTAATTTAGGATAGCAAGGAATGGAAGGTCCATTTAATTTTGGAATGAGGCATGGGGGAATGGTCTTGCTTTGTCTTTAGTGGCCCAATTAATTCCTCTAAGAAAAGACCTTATAAGATTATATGGAATCGCTCTCTATGGGTATGTTAACTGGTTTGAAGAGACTCCTAGATGGAGAAAATTTGAACAAGATACATCTTAGACCTGAGAATAAGGAGAGGTAGAAATGTTTTGACTTGTTTTGAGCTATTCTCCACTCTTAACTTATTGATTGGAGACAACTGTTTGTCCCTTCAAGGTGGTGATGATGATTGGATCTGGGTGATAACCCCTCAAAATATTTCTCTATCAAATTTTCTTATAATAGATTGGATGAAGCTTCTTTTAATGATCAAAATTTTCTTAAAGTCAACTATTTTTGGTGGGCCATGATGCATGGGAGGATCCTCACTATTTATTTCCTTAATAGGATCAAATTTCAATTTCTCAACAGATTTTCCCTTTGTCTTTCAGCTGAAGAATCCATTTTTCATCTTCTTATACATTGTCCTTTCGCTAAAGAAGTTTGGTCTTTGGCCCTTCAAAATCTTCTATCTAATTAGGTGTTTTTGGGTGATTTGAAAAACCTTGTGATCTAATGGGGTTATAGCCTTTCTTTCATCCTATCACTAAGGAATTATAGTTACAAGTTCCCCCCTTTGTTTCTTGGCACTAGTGGAGAGAGAGGAGCAATAGAATTTTTAGGTAGAAGCAAAAGAGTTGTGGAGATGTTTTTTATTCCATAAAACAAAAAATCATGGAAAGCTTGAACTCAAAAGTTATTCCTGATTATAAAGACCTTAGGGTCAAGCAACTATGGGGTTTAAATCATGATATGAATTTAAGAAATTAATTGGGCTAACATCCTAAGTAGGATAATGACTTTATGGAAACCTCCGCCAGTTGATTGGGTAAAAAATAAACTTCAATGACTACCTTAAAGGAAGCCTAGGAGTTGCTACAACTGGAGGTCTGATTAGGGCTCATAAAGGGATATGTATTGAAGCCTAGGAAAAGTGCCTAGGAATTGATACCAATGTGGAAGTAGAGGCTACTACTACCTAGAGAGGTATAAAGAGACTGAAATAACTTGTTTTTAATAATGCCTTAATAGAGGGGGAATCTAAATTGATTATTGAATTTCTTAAAGGTTAGGTTGAACCCCCTGGAAGATCAAGAACTTGATCCAAGAATCAAAAAGTGTGATTAATTATTTGGATAGACACTCCTTACTTCATATTTATGGAGAGGGAAATACAACTGCAAAATCAGTTTCAAATGTGGGACTCTCAAATTCCAAATGGATTTTCTAGAAGTATGAAAAAATTCAGCTTCAAATTAAAGACTGGATTTCTAAGGATTGGTTGAGAGGGGTCTGCTTTACTCATGAAAATGAGGCTTCAATTAACATTGGATATGGGGATGTTCAGTAGTTTGGGGGTTGGGTTAAGTTCTTGCTTTTCTCACCCCTTTTTGAATTTAAATTATCCAACTCAAGCAGTGATGTGTAAAAGAAGTAATGAAATGGTGGCCAACAAAGTGGTTTTGTTGATGCCAACTCACTTATATCTTTTAAGCATGTGCTTGTATATGGTTTGGAATATAATTAAATATCAAATGATTAAGAAAGATAGAAATAAGGGAAAGATTCCCCCTATCAAAGTGCCCCTAATGATCTTGTGATCTTGGAAAAGAATTGGAATAATGAAAAGGTAAGTTTTAACAAGACTTACCTTTATAATATTATTTTCCTCAAAGGAAATAATTTAATTCAGATTTGGTATAACGTGCCCGGGGTCTATTTGGAAAGACCTTTGATTGAATTTATCCCGTCACTAGGGCCTTGAGACTTATTTTAATCATGTTTTTGGGGTTATCAAGTTCTCCTATAAAGGTTTCTCACATATTTCCCAAGCCTCCTGCTATCAACTATCATTTCAAAAGGACATTGAGCTACAAATGGTCTTTAATATATGTTATTATTATTAATAGAGGCATCTTCAATCACATGGATTTTGGGTGCTGGCCTAAGATCATGGATATCTAGCCTAAGATTTATTTGGCTTTGAATCATGAAAATACCTTAATTGAAGGTTTTGATAGACCTTTCTAGAATTATGGTGTTTTTGGCAAAGATTTTTTAGTGGATGTGAGTGCCTCTAAATTCATTGAAATGATTGTTTGTCTTATATTATTCTATGGATTGCTAACCCCACTCTCACTATTGCTATTGAGGTTGAAGGTAAAAAGTTAATGTTTTTTTATTGTCTTTGTAAAATCATGGGGGTTTCAAGGAAGCGATTTCAACTGCTCTCCTACATGCCTTTACACTAGAATGTTGAGCTTTGAAGGATCTTTGAAAATGTTGGTATGACCCCATTCTTCATGGCAATGAGGGGTTATAGTTCAATGATATCACTATGAAATTCTACAATTCCTAGCATGAAGATCTAGAGTGAAAACTAGTAGTATAGTGTTTGCAGTGACCCCTAAATTGATAGTGGAGGTGATTAGATTGGGGTGTAGTAGTCTGAAGGTGGAAAAAAATAGCAATGGAAACTACCAAAGATTCATTGATGGTTTTCTTGAAGGAGAGGAGAAATTCTAGCATTGCCAAAATGGTTATGATAGAGAAAGGCTCTCAACTCCTTATGGGATGGTCAATGTGAACACTGTAGGTACACTAATATTTATGGTTATCACTTCCCTTTTATCAATCAAATTAGGAGGAACAAGAAGATAAACATTCTTATTTTTCCGCTCTCTTTTCTAAAGCAATGTAAGGCGAAAGGGGATTTGCCACCCCTTCACCAAGGCCTTATTCATTGTCTTTACAATTATGTTTTTGCTACTATGCCCTTTCCTGGACCCTCTTTATAAACTGAACCCCATGTTAACAAAGCCCCAATTAACCAACCATACCATCACCCTCACCCTAATCCCAGTAAAAATAATAATGAGGGTACCTCTTCACCTAAGCCTCCCCTCACAAAACCCATCCATGGTGAACCCTATGTTTTGAAATAGTCTTCCATTAAAGTCCTTTTAATAAAAGGGGACCTTTTTATCTCAACTGTGAAAAGCAAGAAGAGTATTGGTAACTCTTCTAGTAATCCTACAAGTGTTAAGAGAAAAAGCCATGACAACTCTAAACCTAAAATGACAAAAAAAGTCACAATTGAAATACGAGATGAGGAAGAATAGGGAAATGTGGATTATTCAAGTAACTTGGAAAAGGTGGGAGGAGGTCGGCAAGGTTGGCGGGTTAGTATTCCAAATGAAAAAAAGTTAATCTTTGAAGAACCTGATGACAAACCCTCAAATAATGAGGCTCCCCTAGACCTAAGTAAGAAAGAACTTTCTATGATCTTCTAGGTGAGGAGTTGGAGGAGGACTCCATTAGTAGTGAAGAAAAAGAAGAGGATGAAGGTGATGGTCAAGAGGTGGTGTAGGATTCAGAGGATACTGAGGATGAAGGTGGAAAAAAGAAACAAAATAATTCAAAGAGGTGATAATGAAAACCACAAAAGATGTGGGTGGGCATGCAATGGAGGACCATGAAGAGGAAATATAGCCAAATAACAAGTCCTTTGAGTTTTATGTGAATCAATTTTGTGAGCTTCAAGAAAAAGTTAATAGAATGGACAAGGAATTTAATATGACAACTTCTATCACTTTGGGTATTATGAGAAGGGAAATATTTGGAATGGTTAATGGTACGACTAAAGTTAGGAAATAATTCCTCACAAGAAGCAGAGATGCAACCGAAGGATAAAAAAACTGAGGAGATGGAACAATGGAGCGATGAAATGGAGCAACTGATCATGGAGTCAGACTTGATCTATAGTCCCAGAAAGAAGTTTGGGTTTTTTGCTTCTCTAGCTTTTGGCTTGCATGCCTTGGTACTTACTGGGTCTACATGCCCTTATTTTTATTATGGTTAACCTTTTTTTTTATTAGACTCTTAATGCTCTCCTGGCGATGGTGGTTTCTCGATCGTTTGGCCTTTTGTTGTTTTGGACAATGTTGGGTCTTAGTTTTGGAATTTGGTGCTAGTTTGTGTTTTGGTCTTGCTGTTCTGTTGGTTGTTTGGCCCATTTTTTGTTTTCTATTAGGGTTTAGGGGACCTTTTCCCTTCTTTTTAATCAAAAACTACACGAGGCCTCCATAACATTTTAATTTAATAATATTTCAACCCATCAAAATATATTTCCTTGCGAAGTGAGTAATCCATCAAGAACTATCATAACTCAAGTCAACATCATTTTCCATGTGGGAAAGGGTATTTTTCTAGCTTTAAAATCCAACATGTGAAATTCATATGCGTCTCCATTTAGTTTTTTTATGTAGAAGTAGTGAGTCATATTTTAAGTGTACAATTGTGTCCCTTGACCTTTGAGTCATCCATTTATATCTATTTAAAATTATTATTCTCTATTGATTTTTTTGACATGGATTACCTTCTATGGGTGTTAGTCTCACTATGATGTAATCCTTAATTCTTAAATATATAATTAAAGGGTGAAAGAGAGAAGTATTACAAACTTAGGGAGATGCATTTTATTTAGGATTTAACTACTAAAGATCTAAGAGAGACCTGAATGTTTTGAAGATTTATTTTCTTCCATTCAAGACTCTTTGTAAATAAGTAACTAAGGGTTCCAAATTTAACTATAATTATATCATATTGTAAGGGTCAAAGTGTTTTCCTTGGCCTTTTCCCTCTTATGTTGTACCATCTTATATGGAAGTCCTAGGTATATGACCCTAACACCTAATTTTGATCAATTTTGTAGTCTCATTATCCATAGAATTATATTTACACTCACAAACATATTTTACCTCTACTTAGAATTTTTTCAAATCTCAAAACAAAATTTACTTTTCTAGGTTCATGATTGTAGGTGCAACCTTGACCTAATTTAGGATTTTCAACCTAGCCTTAACCCACTTTGTCTACTTTCAAAATTAGTTATGTCCCAATTTTCTAACTTAGTTCCAACTAGTTACCTATAGACTCCTATTCTAAAATATTCACACTATGTGCTTAACACAAGTAAAAAATGACTTTATCCATGGGAATTTTCATAATCCATCATTAGGACAATCCCTTGGCATATATAAATCAAAAGGATATATTAGAATCACTACACATTTGGTATAACTCAATTTTGCATCAATCATTCTATTTACACTCATAGCTATGTAAGTAGTGACATGCAACTGGCTAAGTCGGCTAGGTGAGGGGAAGTCTGGAAATGCTAGATGTGTATAGACATTAGGAGAAATTAGAGGGGGATGTGCTAAGAACAATTGAAGAGAGAGCATAGGATGCTTACATATCTACAAGTAGCGAATGGTAAGCTATATTTTAAGTGTTATTTGGAAAATTGATTTTGTTGTGTTTCATCTTATTACCCCTATGTGCATATATGTATGTGTGTCATAGAAAATTCAAACAAGATTGATACATACCAAGAGATACCAAGTGATCAAATTTAAAAATCCTTATGGTATCATTAATAAGGTCCTTTTATGATACCATTATGCTAAGACATTAGGGCATAGATAAAGGTAGTAATACATGTAGATTATGTCAAAAGGATAATAGAATTATCTAATAGCCTATAATATTATTGATTTGGAATAGGACATACAAATTTCAAATAAGTATATTTACATAAATCATGCACAACCATAACAATAAAGAGATAATTGCATCCATAGGATTCTGTTGATGTTAATAAAAAAGTAGATTGATACAAAAAATTTGAACTATATTTTTTTATTTTATTTCATGCGATCAGAATATATCTCAAGAGATTATGTATATAAAATTTTTTGGTGCAAGATCTAAAAATAGAGCATGTTTTCTCAATGTAATCAATGCTTAGATAAATGTTTAATATTACACTTAATATACATCTTATGAAACATATAAATTTTGTGTGCATCTTATGTCATAAACATACAAATTTGCACATAGGAAATATAAAATGAGGCCTGCTCTCCACCCTACCATATTGGGTCATGGAGCCTTATGGGATCTCACCAAACCCCCGAGTGAGAACATACATCATCCACCACTCTGATAAAAAATGAAATCAATGTCCCTTATTACACTTAATATAGAGCTTATGAGGATCTATTTGTTTATTTGACCATTGTGACTAATTTTGCATACACTATGATTATTCTCAAAGGTCATTTATAACACATTACTTCATCAAAATCCCCATTATGGCTTGAGTATGTTCTACAAAAATGACAGGAAAATGTGAAGTTTAGTGTAATGAACATGTGTCATTAGTAGACAATATCTAAATAAGGAAATATAAAGAGTTATATTATTTATAACAGATAATATGCAATGCACCTGTAATAGTTCAAGGGATGAAATAAATAAAATGTAGGCATACCTTATGCACGTGATGGAATGTAGTATAAACACAACAAAAGAAGGCCTGTTCTCCACCCTACCATATTGGGTTATGGAGCCTCATGGGCTCTCAACAAACCCTTGAGAAAAAAAAAATTGTCCACCACTTTGATCAATGGTGAAAGCAATGTTTCAACACTTGTTGACTTCATAAAAGGTCTAATGGTGCCAAAACATCCACAAAGCAGGATTGTTTGGCTTGAGTATGTTCAACAAAAATGAAAGGAAAATGTGAAGTTTAGTGCAATGAACATGTGTCATTGGTAGAAAATATCTAAATCAGGAAATATAAAGAGTTGTAAATTTACAACAAATAATATGCAATGCACCTATAATAGAAGGCAACAATTAAATAAAACGTAGGCATACTTTGTGCACATAAAAAAATGTAGTATGAACACAACAAAAGAAGGCATACTCTCCACCCTATCATATTGGGTCATGGTGCCTCATAGGCTTTCACCAAACCCCCGAGCAAAAATATAAATTGTCCACCACTTTGATCAATGGTGAAAGCAATGCTTGGGAACTTGAGAATTTGCTTGAGTTGAAATCAATGCTATACATTTTTAAGAAATTGACATGCAGTTGTGAAATAAGAGATGGAATAAAGGATATATAGCCTTACCTTGTATATAAATAGAATGTAGTTGCAACTTGTACACCATGCCAAATGTGCGATCGTAAAGCTATTTAGCATTTTTGAGATCTGTATACCTTCTATATAAATATAATGTAGTTGCAATCTAAAATGGTTTGACTCAAATATAGTTACACACAAGGAAAATGTGAAGTTTAGTGAGGTGAACATGTTTCATTGGTAACTAATATCTAAATTAAAAAATTTAAATAGTTCTATAATTTATAACAAAAAATATGTAATACACCTACAATAGAAGAGATCAAATAAAGAAGATGCAGACACACCTTGTGCACAGGGTGTGTTGCAGTATGAATATGATTACATATCGCATATAAAAATGATAAGGAAGAAAATTTAGAAATAGTGGAAATTCTATATGCATGGAAATGAAGAGGGAAAATAGAAGCAGTATAGTTACAATAAAGAATAGCAACATTCCATGATGATGGAAATGAACACAATCGTTGGAGGTGATCCTCTTCTTTGATTCATAGTGTACTGTAGTTGTTGGCATATATCCTAGAGTATCTAGCAAAATAGAAAGGCGGATCTATGCATATTTCTAAATAACCTAGTTCAAGTGAAGAACCAAGTTATGCGCATAGGAAATATAAAATGAAACACAACAAAATGAGGCCTGCTCTCCACCCTACCATATTGGGTCGTGGAGCCTCATGCACTCTCACCAAAACCTTGAGAAAGAACATACACTGTCCACCACTCTGATAAATGGTGAAATCAATGTTCCTTATCACACTTAATAGACAACCTATCATTCTAACAACTCCTTTTTGAGGCTGAAAGAAATAATAACTAAAAAGGTGCATTCAAGTTTGGATAACTATATATCAATACATATTTTGTTTTGCAAGTAGATATATAGGCATTGCATGCCTTGGATGCATTTGTAGGGATTTGTTGCTCAGATATATATAGACAAAAAATAATGTGTGGAAATATATGTATGTGGAATTACATGTAGACAATATGTAGCAGATGGGCAATAAAAGGTCACGTGACAACTAAAAGGGATAGGAATCATTGCAATAAACAAGGATGTGAGGGCCAAGTATTCAGCTTTGACATTATTGAGAGTGAGTGGATAGAAACAAAAATCACTTATTTTATGGTTTTTTTCATGGGGGGATGGTTGGAAAAGAAATACAAAAGTCTTGGTGATGCCACCATTGATCAAAGTGATGGAAAATGAATTTCCCCTATGTGCAGAAATGTATGTATGTCATAGTAGATGAAAAGAACATTGATACATACTGATCCCTATGTTTATTCTGTTGGGACATTATTGCAATGATAAGCTGTATTTTAAGTGTTATATGGAACATGGATGCAACCATTGACCACAGTGATGAACAATGCAATGTGCAGATTTGGATGTATGTCATAGTAGATGCAAAAAACATTGATACATACTGACACATTTTTGGAACAATAAGTTGTATTTTTAGTGTTATATGGAGCATTGATGCCACCATTGTTCATAGTGATGGACAATGCATTTCCCCTATGTGTAGATATGTATGTATGTCATAGTAGATGCAAACAACATTGATACATACTGATCCCTATGTTTATGCTGTTGGGACATTCTTGGAATGCTAAACTATATTTTTAAGTGTTATATGGAAGATTGATTCCTACAAAAAATGGGAAAAGAATTATCACAAATGACACTTTTGTATTACTTTTGCAACCATCGCCCCATGCAAAAAACACAAAATAACCTCCAACCACCTTCACAAAAATTCTACAACAGATAACCAAACTTGCACCTTCACAAAATCTTTCCCTCCTCACAGACGTTCACTATGTTTTATGAGGTTTTAAATGGTAGGTGTTACTTATAATTGGTTGGTTGTTTTGGAAGAACATAGACTGTAAGCTGATGAAAGGTAGTCTACATCCAAGCACAAGAAGGTATGTAATAGCTAGGCATAGTAACACTTGATAGAGATAAAGTGACCACATGTAAAAATCCTCATGGCTAACCCTTTTATGATACCATTACGCTAAGACAACAGGGAATAGATGAGGTTGAGATAGATATTTGGCTACATGTAATTTCACACATGTTGTGGATGTTGTTTCCCCTTTTTTTTACAAAATAACTTGAAAATCCTAAGCCTGAGACAATTACTTCACACAAGAACAGGCACCACATGTTTCAGTTAACAAAAGCAATAATAAATGCATGATGTTGGTCTCCAATAGGAAAACTACAACTATAAATTGAAACATATGTACCCATTCTTTTGTTAGATGTTACATAAAATTTCAATGAATAAACATAGGGCTAAGCAATGCCAAGTAGCAATTAATTTCTGTGGAGAAAAATAAGTATAGACATACAAAAAAAAACAACTACCTTATGAAAAGAATAAACATAGGAAGAAGTATATATGAATGTTATTTGCATCTGATTTCACATACATACATATCTCCGCATAGGGATGAATGTTGGATGTGTCCTATAAAATATGGGAAAAAAATTATCACCATTGGAATTTTTTTAATGCTTTTGTGACCATTTCCCCATGCAAAAAAACACAAAATAACCTCCAACCACCTGTCGCTCACGACTGTGATAGCAGGGGAAGCCATAGAATGACACCCAACAATGGCTGATCGAAAGTTGCACAGGATTTCACTATGCTTTCTGAGGTTTTAAATGGTAGGTGTTATTACAACCATCACCACTTCATGGAAACCATACAACAATTAATGTTGATGCCAACCAACATTTAACTTCACTGGATTTCTCTACCCACATGCCAAGAAACCCGCCACGTTTTCCCCAACCAGTAGCTGGATGCTTGGAGGCTTTATAATCGGAAAGGTTGGGCTTTTCTATTGGCATGCCAAACACTTCCAATTAAAAAATCAAAAACATCCGACACATTTTTCTTGACCAATAGCCCAATGCGGGAAGGGTTGAAAATTTGATTTGTGGTTTCCATGTAGTGGCGATAGTTGGGAAGAAATTAAAGAGTCCACATATACGTTTACAAAGAAAAACCTATATAGGTATATATATATATGCATCTAAAGTTTATATGTAGACAACACACATATATATTCATAGGTGAACTTGTCAATAGAGAAATCACCATGGGAAAAAAGGAAATAAACATCACTTGGCACTCGCTGGGAGATCAATATCACTTGGCACAAGTTGGCATGGCAATATCACTTGTTTGCATATGATTTCACATATTTACATATCTGCACATAGGGATGAATGTTGTTTGTGTCTAAATTCACAAACATACATATCTACACATAGGGGAAGTAAAATGGAACAAAATAAAAGAAGGCCTGCTCTCCACCCTACCCTATTGGGTCATGGAGCCTCATAGGCTCTCACCAAACACCCGGGCAAGAACATACACCGTCCACCATTGTGATGAATGGTGAAATCAATGTTTCTTATTAGGCTTAATATAAACCCTATTATTGTAAGAATTCCTTTTTGAGGAAAAAACAAATAAAAACTATCTTCCCAAAACAACAAACATGGGGAGGAGTATATGTTGTCTACAACTAATTTCACATACATACATATCTACACACAGGAAAAGGAAAATGAAACACAACAAAAGAAACACATACTTTTTTGTGGCTATATATTTCCAAGAAACAGATTCCTATATATGCATCAAACACATGCAATAAATAAATATGCAGTTGGGAAACAAAATGTACATTGATATATATGTATCTGGAGGTAGATGCAAATATATATGTATTGCTAATTGTTGTTTAACAACTTAAAAACTAGGAAGGTTGACAACAATCTCGAGCAAAGTTCACACATATAGCCTATTGGCTAAAAGTTTCCATATAGAGGCAATGTCTGCAAAGCAATAAATATTATTTCATTTATGGTTTCCATATAGATACAATGGTTGCAAAGCAATAAAACAATCCAATAGCAACATTGTTCCATATATTCTTTCCATATATAGTGCCGATGGCCACAATAATTTTTAGCGTTCTAAAGTTACCAAAGCAATTGAATAGTTTTTGTAGTTTTCCATAAGGAATTGTTGATTGTTGTTTTGCAGCTTTAGCTGCCATCAAGAGTGTGAGCCACCACTGTAACAAGTGTTTTTTCAAACTACATACATATCCACACCTAAACTTGTCAATACATATGAAAAGAAATATAAATAAGTTTAAATGAATATATATGTGTATGTTGCCTGAGTAGAGGAAATAAACATCACTTGGCACAACTTGTCACGACAATATTATTTCATGTATGGGTTCCATATATTGGAAATGGTTGCAATAATAGATTTTATTTAAAACTTACCAAAGTAATTAAGTAGGTTATGTTATTTTCAATAAAGCATTGTTCAATGTTGGGCTATAAATTGAGCTGCACAACATACAAAACAAACATTATAACCAAAAACCATATGATATCCATATGTAACATGGCATTATGAGTGGACATGGAAAAGTAGTAGAGAGAAAATTTAAGAAGCATTAAAAGATTAGAAAGCACATATATGAGAATATTGTACACTAAGCCAACATAAGAAGATTAAAACAACAAAAATCAAATGACAAAATTTTAATTACATTTTGCATTTTAATCTTGTGCAATGGTAGATTTTAATAAGTTGGACTCAAGCAAAATCATAAAAGCATTGCGTAGGCGATAGTCATCATTGAAAATTACATAGAAAATATTATAACAAAAATAAAGTTTTATGCAACTCTAATAAAATGGTAGATAAACATATGTGACGTGGCTTTATGAATGCAAAGGCATGACAAAATTTAATAGCCATGGATTCAATGGAGCCAACATTATAGCTAACTCCAATTATGGAGAGATACGAGTATGTGGCAATCGAAATAGACAAGAAACAAATAACTATATTGATATTACAAATGAGTCACAGATACATATAAATATTCAAATCTCCATGCATATACACATACAAATGCATTACATACACATATCTACACACATCTCTATCAAAATGTTGTATGCACTCAGAAAATTCAATTGCATGCATATATATATTTATGTATATGCATACATAAATGTATAGATGCATACAACCATGCCCAAAAGTATATATAAGAATAGTTGTAAATACTGATACATGTGTTAAATAGGGCGACATAACTATATAACCAAACAACATAAAACAAAATAAGGAACATACACTAAAAGAGAAACAAAACTATAAGCAACATAAACAATACAAAAGAAAAGAAGTGTATATTTTTTTGTTAAACATTATAAGTTATAGTCCACTGTCTTAATATACAACCAGTTAAACAAGAAACAAAGAAACAACAGTAGAAAGGAAAGGTATTATGATGTGACGGGCACTACAAAAATGGAAAAGGAAACAAATGTCCAGTTAACACAAACTATAACAAATATCCAAAGTCACAATTAGGCATGGTTGTAAATGGCATTCAAGGAAGTATGACTATAATCTCTGGAGAGTCTTGCACGACAGGGGAAATTGCAAATGAATATGAGAGCAATAGTTTGCACTTAGCTTCAAAGTTCATTCATGCAACTTTGACTATCATTGTTTTAAGCCTTGTTTCTAAATTATAGGTCTAAGTTTTAATAAGAACAATGAAAAAAAAAGAGGTGTAGGTGACAACATTGATAGAAAACTCAACAGTCGTTGCAGTAGAAGACTCATATTGCAACATGTAAAGCTCTTTTGCTGACGGGTGATCCCACAATAGTGGTTTACAATTTTTGGCCAAACTGGACACTGAAATAATTTTTTTAACTAAACCTTCACTTTCGGGCACCTATAGCCTAAACCGTGAGCAATTTTGAAGATGATGGAAACTAGAGTTTCATGACATTTTGTTTGTAGATTCTAAATATATTTTTTTCAAAATTTTGAACTGGGCTTGCACTTCTTTTTCCACCCCCTCAAAACTAGTTTTTTCTGTGAAAACAACATTTTAAAAGTGACACTCACCATATACACATAGCTTTTCCATGAAGGATAAAAACATAATTTTCTCAATTTAGATTTGTAACTATATCTAGTGCTTCCAATTGGTTAGATAGTGTTTTATTGAATATGTATTCCTTAATCAAGTTTCGAAGTCAAACCAATTACAATTCAGACATAGGCATACCATATAATGTGTAAGTTTTTTTGTATGTATCAAAATCCTTTTTTTTGTTGTTGGATCAAGGACTTCAATATCTGGTGCACTTATGTTTTTCAAAATAAATTTGATAATCTTATATTTTTCCACATGTGCGTAACAAAGAGCTTTATTTTTGGTGCAAAACCTATGTTTAATAAAACTAAAATAATAAATACATAATAAAACCAAAACATATTAAAATTATATTCGTTGGATAGCTTGTTCTAAGGACTACTTGATTCTAGTTGGGTTTGTGAAGATTCCTCTATTTTCATCCTCAACCTGAACTCCGAAGTATAAAAAAATAGATTTTTTTTGTGTCCTGAGGGGAGAATGAGGGATAAGGGGGTTTGATTAACTAGGGTTTGCTCAAACCCTAGTTCGAAAGCAAACCACCTTTCTATGTGCATTTTATTTGGTTTTGGTGGAAATGAGGGGAATAATTAAATGGTTTGCTCGAACTCCCCCAAAACCACGCTCCACGTCCACCGCCTCCTTCCTCCATCAAATTGTAAACCACTATTGTGGCTTCACCCTGACATTTGAAATAAGTTTGTTTTAGCCTCATCAAAAGCAGTAGCCCAAATCCCACCCATGTGGTCTTCCATCTTTAGTTGCAACAAATATCATAAGTCACAATCAACTACTATTTTTTGGCATTTAGGATAGTACCACATATTTTTGGCAAACTCGTCACACTTTTTCTTGCATTGTCTGCCATTGGCCTGTAAGGGACAGGAAACGTAACAAAATGCATAAGTTTTAATATATTTAAATGTTTCCTTAACAGTAGCCTACAAAGTTTCTGGCAATCCAAGACAATGATCCAAGATATATCCAATAGTGACTCTGTCATTGGCCAAAGCAACCTTTCGAGGCACTTTTCGGGATGGCTCAATGGTAGGTGGCTCAATATGTCCTTGTTGGATCAAGGGTTGTACTTCTAAAATGTCAGGATTTATGTATCTAGAACAGTCCTTGTGATTGTATTCACAATAGTTCCATTGAAATATCCAAAACGCACATTTTTAACAACACGTATGACAACTGAACCAAGGATGTACAACCTTTCCAACTTATCACCCTTTTCTTCCCAATTTGGGCCATACAAATTAACATCAATGCAAGAGGATGACAAATCATTAAGTTTGATAGTTTTGTGAATCATTTCAAACTGATCCTTTCCTTGAATAGTTGATACCTTTCCTACATGCACCACAACCCCAATAATATCAATCAAAGTGTTATTGCTGCAATTTACAATTTCATTTATTGGGATGAATTTAAATAATTTTTGTGGCACAAAGGCCTCATCATCACAACATTTCAATATTGAGTTTTGATCCAAAATGATTTCCATGTGGCTGTTCAACTTATTAAATTTCCTATTTGCTTGTCTGACCAAGCCTTTTGAGACATAATAAGTGCGACCCACCTAAACTCTATCATAATGCAATTCTACTATGTCAATAAAGCAAGTGATTTGTATTTCTATTCCCTCACTATCTATAATGTCAAAGCTAAATACTTGGCCCTCACACCCTTGTTTATTGTAATGGTGCATATCCCTTTTAGTTGTTACCCGACCTTTAATTGTCCATTTGGTTTGGTAAATATTCAAGCCTTTAATAGGGCTGATATTTTCAGGAGCACTATGTTGTGTTGGGGATGTATAAATCCCAATTTTTGAGGCTCATTTGGATGGGGAAACTTAGAGCCCACTATTTGTTCTTCTTGATCTCTAAACAAATATCTAGGTTTTCCAATTAGTTGACAATTTGACATTTTGACATCTAAGGACAATATGACAATCGCTATGGAACCAAACCAAGATCAAATAATAAAATTCGTGGTCCCCACAAACAAGAAAGCATACAACAAGTGCAATTAGTGAAAAAAAATAGCCAACCTTGATTCCTGTAGCTTCCTACACAAATATTTTGTCAAGCACAAGATGAAATCTATTTTCAATGCCCCTGCAAAAAAAAGGTCATTGTATTTTGTAGGGAAAGTCCCTATTTGCATGTAGGTTCCATCAGAGAGGACAACTTTGTAGCGGTCAACCAGTTTGATCACCTCATATTTTTTGAAAAGTCATTAGTTGAAGGATCGAAGATGGGACATCTCCAACATCAATAGATCGTATCATATGTGTTGTATGTACATTATATCCTACAAGGAAGTTTTACCCAACCAAGCCAAAGCAATGAGATGTTCAAGGTTGTGAACCAACTCTAGAAACAAAAGCAAGTGAAAGAGGCAACATAGAATGAATCAATTATTGGTATCCGATAAACAAGGAAGCATATAACAATGTTGAAACAATTGAAAACTACAAACTTTTTTTTTCTAACACATAGGTTACTACCAAATGGCTAGAAAATAAAAAGGAAAAGGAAACATAAAGAGTTCAAATATAAATTAGTTAGAATATTTATTACAAGGACTATTAATTCAAATGAAGCATATTCACAGTTCGCTGGATGCAAATGGAAAAGTGTCAATATAATTGTCAGCATAAAAAAAGAAACAAGGAACAGACTTACGAAACTGGTGCTTGAGGATTGTTCAACAACTTGGGGAGACCTAGAGTCCACTGACATTGTTGGGGCTTTTCTTTTAAAAGCTAAGAGCTGAAACACCGGTGGTTGACTACAAGTTCTATGCCACAACAACATGAGGGCCAAATGTTCAATTAAAGCAACAAATCCTGACAAGAACCCCAACCAAAACACATACAAGAAATATAGAACACCAATAAAATGAAAACCATCAAGATATTCAAAACACAGCATTATCTCATTTTTTCTATACACACATTAACAATATGACAACGAAGAATTTATAAAAAAAGGGTTCAATAATTCATATAACACTTAATATACAATTTATTATTCAAATTTTTTTGTTTCAATATTTTTTCTAGAGACATCAACAATACGAGGAAAAATAAATAATTAAAAAAAGGCTTCAATGTTCCATATAACACTTAATATATAGTTTATCATTGTAAGAATGCCTTGTTGAGGCTCAAAAAAATAAAAACTATTTTCCCAAAAGAATAAACATCGAGGGAAGAGTATGTATATACGTTGTTTACATCTACTTTGACATACATCCATATCTACACATAGGAAAATTTAATATTGTTTCATTTATGGCTTCTGTTTTGTGGTGATGGTTGCAACGCAATAAAATAGTCTATGTTGTTTTCCATAAGGCATTGTTAATTGTTGTTCTCTAGCTTTGGCTATATTGTTTCATTTTCAATACACAATAAAATAGTAAATGTTATAAATTTTATGTTGTTATCCAAAAGGCATTGTTGACTATTGTTGTCACTCATTTTATTTCCCCTATGTGCAGAAATCTACATATGTGAAATTATATGCAAAAAAAATTATTATATAACAGTTAAAATACAACTTATGATTCCAAGGATGTCCCGGTAGAATAAAGATAGGGATCAGTATGTATCAATGTTCTTTGCATCCACTATGACATACATATATTCCTGCACATAGGGGAAACACATTGTCCATCACTATGATCAAATGTTTGCGTAATTTTTGATAAGGAATTGTTGGGTGTCATTTTGTGGCTTTACCTGTGATAACATCTATGAGCAAGGAGGACAAGCTTCTCTGAAGGTGCAAGTTCGATCATCTATTGTCAAGCTACTATCAAGTTGGGAGGAGGTTTTTTTTGTGTTTTTCTGCATGGGGTGATAGTTGCAAAAGTAGAGAGTAAGTAGGGAACAAAGAGAAAGCAAGCAGGCAGAGGTACACTTGAAGCAAGCTGGAAGAGGTGCACATTGAAAAAAACCTTTGTATTTGCAACTATTCTTATATATACTTGTGGACATGGTTGTATGCATGCATACATCTACATATGCATATACATAAACATATATGCATACAATTGAATGTTCTCAGTGCATACAACATCTTGATATAGTTGTCTATAGATATGTGTGTCTGTAATGCATTTGTATGTGTGAGTTTGTATGTCTATATATGTATTTTCTACATGTATCTTTCAGGTCCTGCATTTATGTATATATAGATATATCTAGTTTTCAATATCAATATAGTTATTTACTTCTTGTCTATCTCAATTGCCACATACTTTTATATCTCCACAATTTCTATTCACTATTTTGAATGTTTATATGTATGTGTGGGTGTGTATATGTGTATATACATTTTCCACATGTATTGCTAAAGCCACAGGTCAACAATCACCAATGCCCTATGGAAAATAGTGCAGACTTGTCACCGAGCCACACAAAATGAAGTAGGGAGGGGGTGACACAAAACCCTCTCTGCTGATTTAATTTCAACACAAACACAAATTCTCAATTCACTGTGAATTTCAACACAAGTATGAAAGAAACTGCAACATGCAACTTGCATTAAAATGAAAAATCTGCAATTACAAAATAATAAAGTCTCATTGAGACTATGGGTGCCACATATGCCCTTTACAACATCATAGAATTCATTACAAAAATCTGCAACATTCCATAGAATTTATGTTCTTCTCAAGCACTACAACCAACCGACATGCACACTTTGTCACTCTTCAACAATGGCTGCAAATAAATTATTGAAGCCTTCACACTTTGCTGCAATTTCTCCTTAGAGAATATCCATACCCAAATTATGAGTTTCCTCAACTTTGAAAAATAACTTCAAAATGTAAATGAATTATCTTTTATTACCAACTTTCCAAATCTTCCAGAATGAAATGAAATTCAATTTCATTTCCATTTCAACTCAAAAATCATCTTTCCCAAAAATCCAAGGAGAGAATTTCTAAATTGAAATTCAAAGAAATCAAAAATCAAACTTCTCACTTGTGCAAGCAACCAGTCTCACACACACTTTACCGGCAGTTTCCAAAATTGAACTCAGTCATCAAAGTTGCCAATTTGATCAGATGGGAACCCACTTTGATAGTCCCTATTTTTAGGGATTTGTGGAAGTTGAGATTTTATTTTAAATTAAAATCTTAAAAATCACCTTTAACTTGCAAAAATCCAAATTTTGAATTTTTGCACTTCCATTTCCTTTGCAACACCTGCTTTTTCGGGCATAATCATTCAACATGAATTGTTAATGTAATTTAATTTAAAATTACATTATTACATTAATTACAAATATTTGTGGCAACCATTTATTGAAAACCAAACAAAATTAAAATATTTTTTTTTCTTTTTGGTTGATGCAAGATTGCACGAGCCCATGGATGCTCCTGCATCAAAAACAACCAAAAATGTTGTATCGAGAAGAGCATGAACTGTTTTATTACTCTGCAACCATCTCCAGTAGACAGAAAGCATACACCAATTAATACTGATGCCAAATAGCATTCAATTTCACTGGCCTTCTCTATCGACATGGAAAGCATGTTTAATATTAAAAAGTAAAAAATTCACCACCTTTTTCCTCAACCGAGAGCTGAAAATATATACACAAAAATTATGTCTTTCTTTTGTTTTGTTCCATTTTTATTTTCCCGTGTGCAGATATGTATGTGAAATTAGATGTAGACAACATTCATATATACTCATCCCCCTATTTATTATTTTGCTAGGACAGTTTCTATTTGTTTCGTCCTTAAAAGGAATTCTTATAGTAGTATGCTTTATATTAAGCATAATAAGAAACATTACTTGCCACATACAATATGTTGAATTTTTTTTTGAAGTTATTTAAGGAAGAAGTTCTACAAAGTATAATGGCCAGTTTTGAATTAGCGCTTTTGTATATATTCCATATCTTTGATCTGCTACTTCTAGTTTAATGGCTCTCATCAATAACGTGTAGACATGCATTGTCTAAAAGCAGTTTTCTTTAGAGCAGCCCATTAAAAATATGGAATTCGTGCAAAAGACATAGGCTAAATATTGAACATTATACTTTGAGGAACTCTTTTCCACAATAAACTCAAAGAGCTTTTCAATGCGTTGTACCTGCTAAGGCCTATTTTTTTCAATTTATGCCTGCATTGAAAACCAAAGCCTTGGGGAAAAGTTCAAAATAGTAAAGAGGGTGGTGAAGCAAGAAGGCTGACAAAAATTCCAGCTAAAGGGCACACTTTAAGCTATTGAAGAGCAATCAACAATGCATATATATTTGTATCTACCTCTCTCTCTCTCTCTCTATATATATATATATTGGTGTACATTTTGTTTCCCAGTTGCATATTTATCCATTGCATGCGTTGGATGCATATATAGGGATCTGTTCCTTGGAAATATATAGCCACAAAAAAGTATATGCTTGTTTTGTTCATTGGCTTTCCTACTTCACCGATCTCTTCACTATTTTGAATTTTTCCCTCAACAATGCCTAATGGAAAATAATATAAACTATTTTATTAGTTCAGCTTTAGCTATATTGTTTCATATTTGATTCACAATACAATAGTAAATGTTATAGAGTTTATGTTTTTGTCCATAAGGTATTGTTGATTGTTGGTCTATAGCTTTGGCTATATCGTTTCCTTTCTGATAAGATGTTGAAAAATAGAATTTGCTAGGTTGTTGTTGAAATTAATATTGTTTTATTTAAGGTGTGAGTGTGCATGTTTGTATATGCATTTTCTACATGTATATTTGAGGTCATGTGTTTAAATTATTGATAGTTGAGCTATTTATGTGTCCTTTACCTTTTTGTTTGATAACCATTTGGGAGTAGCCTATGTGTTAGGGAAAAAATGGTTTCAATTTTGAGATGTGTTAACATTGCCATGTTCTTTCATGTTTATATTCAGTAAAAATCTATTTTTTCTACTTCTTGCTCGACTTTTCCCTTCTAGTACACTGTACACCACTTCGAGCCTAGAGTGGAGAGAAAGCAAGTAGGAAGAGATGCATTTGAAGCAAGCGGGAAGAGGTGCGGGAGGGGTGCATATTGGAAAAACCCTTTCTAGAGTATTTCAAAAATAGTTTATGTTATATTCCATAGGCCATTGTTGATTGTTGTTTTGTAGCTTAGGGTATATTGTTTCATTTATGGTCTCCGTGCAGTCGCAATGGTTGTAAGGCAATATTGTTTGTTTTTGCATTGGTTTCTTATTGTGAATTGTTGTGTTTTGTGGGGTTTTTCTTCTGGGTCACTATTGAAATTAATATAGTTTCATTTATGGTTCACATCTTTGTGGTGAAGGTTTTCAATGGGTTTGTTACTATGAGTTTTTGATTGTTGTAGGGTTTCTGTGTAGTGGCGATGATTGTAAGTAATACCCGCCACTTAAAACCTCAGAAAAAATAATGAATGTTTGAGAAATTTTCAACAAGGCATTACACATAAAAAGAATGTGTGAGAATGTAATGATATACAATTTATGTTGATTCCATAGGGCATTGTTAGTTTTTCGTGTGGTGCCAATGGTTGCAAGGAAAACACTGATGAACAATGCCATGTGCAAATTTGGATGTATGCCATAGCAGATGCGAACAACATTGATACATATTGACACATTGTTGGAATGATAAACCGTATTTTGAGTGTTATATCAAACATTGATTCCACCATCTCTGTACAACTTCTTCCTTAAATAACTTCAAAAATATTTTTAACACATTGTATGTGGCAAGAAATGTTTCTTATTATGCTTAATATAAATCCAAGTATATATCAATTTTGTCTACATCTAATTTCACATACATACATATCTACACACAGGAAAAGAAAAATGAAATACTACATCAGATGGAAAAACCTGCAGAACACAAAAATTCATAGTAACAAGCCCATCCAAAACCATCACCACAAAAGAAAAACCATAAATCAAACAATATTGGGTTGCAACAAACAATATAGTATTTTGTAGAGTATATTGTTGCTACATGTGAGTTCATAAAGTTATGTTGCATATGTCTATCTTTAGTATTGCTACAGTTGCATAACTTAGAATGATAGGCTCTATATTAAGTACAATAAGAAGCATTGGTTCCACCATTGATCACAGTAGGGGGAAATGTATGTTCTTGCTCGAGGGTTTGGTAACAGCATATGACTTTGCATGACCCAATATGGTAGGGTGGAGAGAATGCTTTCTTTTGTTGCATTTCATTTTATTTTCCCTATGTGCAGATATGTATTTGTGTGAAATTAGATGTAGACAACATTAATATGCACAATAGCCTCTATATTAAGTGTAATTAAAAAAATTGATATCGCCATCGATTATGGTGGTAGACAATGTATGTTGGTCTGCCACTATAATCAATAGTGAGACTAATGTTTCATCTCACACTTAATATACAACCTGTCATTCTAAGAAATCCTTATTAAGGCCTAGACAAAAAAAACTATCCTTAAAGATACACAAAAACAACCAACAATGCCTTAAATCAAGAAAAACATGAATTGTTTTATTACTTTGCAACCATCACCACTACACATAAACCATAAATCAAATAATTTATTCAAGGCCGCAAAACAACAATCAACAGTGCCTTATGGAAAATAGCATAACTTTTTTTATTACTTCAACAAGTATTAAATGCAAGGTCTAGAAAACTGAAATGCAACATTTCAACCAATAAGAGAAATAGGTATGTACCTTTGAGTCATTCTATTATGGAATAATTGAATTATGAACATATAATTATAAGTAAAACTAATAATATAATCTTGTTTGAACCTTAAGGTCTTTATTTTAAAATTCTGTGACTAAATCTTTGACTCTCAGTACCTTGTTATGCTAATTAAGTATCATATGAACCATTAGTGGAATTCATGTTAATGAGAATTATATATTAACCAAAACATTATGTAGAAAGGAAAGCAAAACATTCACATTTGTTGTTTTGGGAAGATAGTTGTTTTTTTTCATCCTCAAAAAGGAATTCTTACAATAATAGGATTTATATTAAGCATAATAAGAAACACTGGTTGCCACATACAATGTCTTTAAAATATTTTTGAAGTTATTCAAGGAAGAAGTTCCAAAGAGTATAATGGCTAGTTTTGAAATAACCCTTTTGCATGAATTCCATATCTTTTATCTGGCACTCTGAGTTTGATGATCTTCGTCAAGAATGTGTAGACATGCATCCTCTACAAGCAGTTTTCTTTAGAGTAGTTGAGAAAAGATTTGGAATTATTGCAAAAGGCTTGACTAAATCTTGTACATTATACTCTGAGGGACTCTTTTCCACAATAACTTCAAAGATATTTTCAATGCATTCTACCTGCTAAGGCCTAATTTTGTCAATTGTTGCCTACATTGAGAAATGAAGCCTAGGAAAAAAAACTAAAAATAGTAAAGAGGGTGATGGAGTAGGAAGGCTGACAGATATTCCGTTAGCCAAAGTCAACAAAAAGGGAAAACCACAAAATAGGAGGTTTCATAATTTTTTCATTTGATTACTATGGTTTAATCTTCTTATGTTGGCTAAGTGTAGAGTATATTATTGCTACATGTGGGTTCATAAATTTATGCTACATATTTCTTTCTTTGATATTGTTATAGTTTCATAACTTAGAATGATAGGAACTATAATAAGTGCAATAAGAAACAAATTGGTTTCACCACTGATCACAATGGTGGGGAATGTATGTTACAACAGTCCATAATGCCATATGGATAACAACATAAAATCTATAGCATTAACTATTTTGTTGCATCTGGAAAATGAAACAATATTGCCAAAGATAGAGAACAACAGTCAACAATGCCTTGTGGAAAACAACATAAACTGTATATCATTGCAACCATCACCACAAAGTGAAAGGATTAAATGAAATAATAATGGTTTCAACAGAAACCTAGAAAATTATTTTTCCAATAGTAACATATCAAAACAAAACAATACAACCAAAGCTATATAACAACACTTAACAATGCCTTGTGGATAACAACATAAACTCTATAACATTTACTATTTTATTGCAGATCGGAAATGAAAATATTTAGCAAAAGCTAGAGAACAACACTCAACAATACCCTATGGAAAACAACATAACTATTTTATTGCATTGCAACCATCGCCAAAAAATAGAAGCCATAAATGAAACAATACTGGTTTCAACAGTAACCTAGATGGAGAAATCCACAGAATAGTATTTTTTCAACACCTTATCAAAAATGAAATAATTTAGCCTAGGCTATATTTCCTTGCAACCATCGACACCACATGCAAACCAACAATGCCCTATGGAAATCAACATAAACTGTATAGCACTAACTATTTAATTCCATTCCAACCATAGCCACAAAACAAAAACCATAAATCAAACAATATTGGTTTCAATAGCGACCTATGTACAGAAACCCACAAAACATAAAAATTTACAGTGAAAAACCCATGCAAAACCATAGACACAAAAGACGAACCATAAATGAAATAATACTGATTTTAAGAAACAATATAGTCTCTTCTCAACAACACCCTATCAAAAATTGAAACAATATAGCCTTTTCAATAGTACCTTATTGAAAATGAGACAATACAACCTAAGCTAGAGAACAACAATGAACAATGCTTTATGGAAATCAACATAAACTATATAACACTAACTTACAAACCCATGCAAAAATATAGTCTTTTCTCAATAACACCTTATCGAAAGTTGAAACAATATAGCCTTTTCAATAGGACCCTATCGAAAATGAAACAATATATCCTAAGCTAGAGAACAACAATAAAAAATGCCTAATGGAAATCAACATAAATAGTATAACATTAACTATTTTATTGCGTTGCAACCATAGCCACAAAATGGAAGCCATAAATCAAATAATTTTGGTTTCAACAATGACCTAGATGGAGAAACTCAACAAACAAAAAACAACAACCATCAATGCCATAAACTATTCAATTTCCTTGCAACTATCAACACCACACACAAAGCATAAATGAAACAATATTGGTCTCAACAATGGCCTAGATGAAAAAATCCATAGAACAAAAGAATGCCTAAGCTAGAAAACAATAATCAATAATGCCATAAATTGTAACACACCCATAAAAAACCATCACCACAATTTAACGTGAACCATAAAATAGCCTTTTTATTAGTACCTTATTGAAAATGAAACAATATAGCCTAAGCTAGAGAACAACAATCAACAATTCCCTATGGAAATTGACATAAACTGTATACCATTAACTATTTTATTGTGTTGCAACCATAACCACAAAATAGAAACCATAAATCAAACAATTTTTGTTTCAACAACAACCCAGATGGGAAAACCCACAAAACACCAAAATGCATAGTAACAAACCCATGCAAAAATAGTCTTTTCTCAACAACACCTTATCAAAAATGGAACAATATAGCATTTTCAACAAAACCTTATTGAAAATGAAACAATATAGCCTAAGCTAGAGAACAACAATCAACAATGCCTTATGGAAATCAACATTAACTATTTAATTGAGTTACAACCATGGCCACAAAACACAAGCCATAAATCAAACAAAATTGGTTTCAACAACAATCCAGATGGAGAAACCCACAAAACACAAAAATTCACAGTGCAAAACCCATGCAAAACCATAGCCACAAAACACGTACCATAAATGAAACAACATTTTGTTTTAACAAACAATATAGTATTTTCTCAACAACACCTTATCGAAAATTGAAACAATATAGCCTTTTCAACAACACCTTATTGAAAATGAGACAATATAGTCTAAGCTAGACAACAACAATCAACAATGCCTTATGGAAATCAACATAAACTGTATAACATTAGCTATTTTATTGCATTACAACCATAGCCACAAAACGAAATTGGTTTCAAGACTGACCTAAATGGAAAAACCCACAAAACACAAAAAATCACAGTTACAAACCCATGCAAAAATATAGTCTTTTCTCAACACTACCATATTGGAAGTTGAAAAAATATAGCCTTTTCAACAACACCTTATAAAAAATGAAATGATATATCCTAAGCTAAAGAAAAACAATCAACATTTAAACTGTATAACATTAACTATTTTATTGTGTTGCAACCATAGCCACAAAACGAAAACCATAAATCAAACAATATTGGTTTCACCAACGACCTAGATGGAAAAAATGACAAAACAAAACAATACACAGTAACAAACCCATGCAAAAATATAGTATTTTCTCAATAGTAACTTGTTGAAAATGAAACAACATAGCCTTTTCAACAGAACCTTATCAAAAATGAAACAATATAGCCTAAGCTAGAGAACAACAATCAACAATACCCTATGGAAATCAACATAAACTATATAGCATTAACTATTTTATTGAGTTGCAACCATAGCCATAAAATGCAAGCCATAAATAAAATAATATTTGTTTCAATAGCGACCTAGATGTAGAAACCCACAAAACACAAAAATTCATAGTGACAAACCCATGCAAAACCATAGCCACAAAATGTGAACCATAAACGAAACAATATTGGTATTAACAAACAATATTTTTTTTCTCAACAACACTTTATCGAAGATTGAAACAATATAGCCTTTTCAATAACACCTTATAAAAAATGAGACAATATAGCCTAAGCTAGACAACAACAATCAATAATGCCTTATGGAAATCAACAAAACTGTATAACATTAACTATTTTATTGTGTTGCAATTGTAGCCACAAAATAGAAGCCATAAATCACAACAATGTTGGTTTCAACAATGACCCAAATGGAAAAAACCACATAACAAAAAAAATCACAGTAACAAACCCATACAAAAATACACTTTTTTCTCAACAGTACCTTATTCAAAATTGAAACAATATAGCCTTTTCAACATCACCTTATCGAAAATGAAACAATATAGCCTAAGCTAGAGAACAACAATCAACAATGCCTACTAGAAATCAACATAAACTATATAGCATTAACTATTTTATTTCATTGTAACCATAACCACAAAACACAAGCCATAAATCAAAAAATATTGGTTTCAATAGCAACCCAGATGGAGAAACCCACAAAACACAAAAAATTACAATAACAAACCCATGCAAAACTATAGCCACAAAATGTGAACCATAAATGAAACAATTTTCGTTTTTACAAAAAATATAATCTTCTAAAAAACACCTTATCAAAAATTGAAACAATCAACAATACCTAATAGGAAATGAAACAATATAGACTACCACAAACTGTGAACCATAAATGAAACAATATTGAACCTCTTCCCGCTTGCTTTCTCTCCGCTGTCTTGTTTCTTGAACACCTGCAAAAAATGGGAAAAAAATTATTATAGGCGACATTTTGTATTATTTTTGCAACCATCACCCCATGAAAAATACACAAAATAAACTCCAACCACCTTCACAGAAGCTAGACAACACTTGATCAAACTTGCACCTTCACAAAAGCTTTCCATCCTCGCTCATGGCTTTGATAGCAGGTAAAGTAAAAAACGAGACCCAACAATGCTCTATCAAAAATTGCATAGACATTCGCTATGTTTCCCAAGGTTTTAAATGATAGGTTTTATTACAACCATTTCCAATACATAGAAACCATACAACAATTAATTTTGATGCCAACCAACGTTTAATTTCGCTGGCCTTCTTTATCCACATGGAAAATAATCCACCACCTTCTTCCCAATGCGGGCCAAGCACTATTTTTTTTTAATTAAAAGAAATCTGCCACCTTTTTCTTGACTACTGGAAGGCTTAAAAACTTGGAAGGTTGACAAAAATTCTGATCAAAGTTCACATATATAGCCTATTAGATAAAAATTAAAAAAATATGATGCCCTAGATAAAAGAAATCTAGATTAAGATAGTATAAATTGTTTTCTATTTTAGATAAATATTTAATATAAAAGTTGACATTGTGTGGAAACAACTATGTTTTAATACACACACATTTAAATATTTATTTTAAAAATATATGTTTATTAAAATTGCAAAAAAATATATCCATTCCCTAAAGTTTCAAGTTATAAATATACACAAAATATTTGAAGGAAAAAAAATTTATTATATAAAGCGGCGTCTCATGTAACATCATTTTCAACATTTTATTAGCAACTAAATTATAGTGTTCATTTAAAGAAAACTACATTCAAATAATTTTTTAATTTTGTCAAAAATATACAAACATAAAATATACTAAAAAATACAAATTTTATTAGTTTACATCATTTCAAAATTAAAACATATATGACACTTTCTAGTGATTCAAGTTTAAAAGTTAGATCAATGTTGCCTATTTCCTTTATAAAAGTGTGACACAACTTTGTACTTTTACCCATATACATATACATATGTGTGTATATATCATGTGTGTGTGTGTGTGTGTGTGTGTGTACATATATATAAATACATATATGTGGTGTGAGGAACACATATGAGTGGAAAAATATGTATATATATATATAGTGAACTTGAAACCGATAATTATCATTATCGAATGGATGAAATTTAAAATGATATGATGAGAAAATCCCATGATGGACACAATCTTCCATTGAAAAAATGGCAAGAATTCAAATTTAGCATGGGGTGACAATATCATTAATGTCCATTATCATTTTGAAACAACCCCTTAGTGGAGGCGTAGTAAAATGTAGAAAGATGCTATTTTAAAGGGAGATTGACTGGAACCGACAAAAAACTAGTGTGGAACAAAGCTTTTTGGAAAAAATCAAAGGGGAATTCCTAGTTGTAGAGGTAATCAGTGATTTTTCCTTCAATAGCATTGCTTTTCATTGATTTTACAGTTTCATAATTATTTCCATGCATCAATTGATTCGCTGCATTGTCAATTTTATTGATTAAAAGTAGCTAGACCATCAAAATCTTATGTAAACTATATGAGTAAACTTGTATTATCTATGCCTCTATTGTTACATTCTCTACACTTGAATTCGCCTGAGCTCGTAGAGCCTACGACTTGGAAGAGTCGACTGTGTATATTACCTTGTAAGATTTGATATTGTCGACCTTGTGTTTCAGCTACATGTATGTCTTTTTATTGTTAAGCCCATCATAGGTTATCGGGGAAACCTGATAGGACTATGGATGAAACGATGTAAACTATGTATTGACGCCACCATTTTATGGGGTAGGCTGAGGCCATCATAGAAATATTTAGATGTAAATATATGTCTTACTTGCTTATTATTATTTCTCTGATGGACACCCATTCGGGCTGATGCCATCACCCTCAAATTAGCATCAAAGGGTAACTTAAAAGCCTTTGTTTTGCCTCATCGCCGAGGGCGACATTGGGCTCATATTGCCCAATTGTATATATGGGGTTTTATTACTTTTTGCAGATTTATGATTTCCAATTTGTGTTGCCAAGTCCATTCGGGCTAAGGCTGAACAATGAAATTCATTCCTTAAACTTATTTGCATGTATAGAATAGTGAACTATCACTCCATGGGAACGACAACCATGTCGTTTATGGAAGCGATTACACCCAAGTCGAGGGTGGGTGCTATGGCTTTGCCCATGATCACCTTGTTATTTTAGGAACCAGTCAACATCTATGGGTTGTTTTAGAATGATAGATGTATAATATATGTATTTACTATGAACCAAGGTTTCAACCCAAACTTGGCTAAGATTGATCTCATGGATTTGATTATTTTATCATTGTTGATTAATGGTTAGCATGCTGATCAATACTTTTAAATTTATTTCAAATGCTGATAACAACTTCATTTTAGTTATTTCTTACATAAAAATTTATATACAAATGTTTAGAATAATTAAGCTTGCAAAATGTGGCAATGAAACTTGAAGCTACAACCATAAACCATTGTAAACAACATTGTTTTGTTATAAACTGTACCTATTTAGCTGAAATAGTGTTGTATTATTGTAAATAGTGAATGTTCTATTGGAAACGACATTGTTTTATCATAAATTCTAAATGTTTATCTTTAAACAACATTTTATCATTGTAAACAATGAGTGTTCTATTGGAAACGACATTGTTTTGTTATAAACTGTAATTGTTTAACTTAAAACAACATTGTATTATTGTAAACAGTGAATGTTTTGTTGTAAACGATATTATTTTTTCATAAACTGTAACTGTTAGCTAGAAACAACATTGTAATATTCTAAACAATGAATGTTTTGTTGTAAACAACATTGTTTTATCATATATTACAATTGTTTAGTTAGAAACAGTATTGTATTATTGGCAACAGTGAATATTCTACTGTAAACGACATCATTATGTTGTGAAAGTGTATGTGTAGCTAAAAACAATCTTGTTCATTAACTTGTTTAGTTGAAACAATATTGATTAGTTGTAAATTGTGAACATTTTACATGATACGACTTGTTCTATAATTGTTTAGTCAAAAACAATACTGTTCTATTAAAAAAGTGAATGTTCATATGTAAACAACAATGTTAGAATATCACAACTTGTGTGAATATAAAAGAAGAAACAGTATGTGAGAAACTGTTAATACAAAATTATTCTAGATTCCTTATTTTTATGAAATTTTGACAAAAGAAATATCAAATGGGATGATATTAAATGATTGCAATATGATTTAATGGTTTATTTCAAAATGTATGCACACACCAATAACCTAAGTAGGAACATATATGTGTATACATAGACTTTGTCTATGTACATACACATACTTGTGACATACCTTCTTTTGTTTTTACTAAAATTCATTTTTAAACGGATAATGCTTTATGTTGTTCAAGTAAACATGGGTCATGTGGATGATATGACAAAATCATGTAATGTATAGTTCCATTTGAATCATGAATCTGATTTCTTTTTAGTGGGGAAATTAGTAATTTTATTTTCCCTTTTCGTAGACATATGTGAGAAGAATATTCTTTTACTTGAATATAATAGTGATACCTAAGTAGACAAGAGCACCTCAGGGTAGACGCTGCTAGAGGGTAGATAGCTATTATGAAATGTTGTATTGTAGAAAGTTACCTTCAAGGATAGGCATTGAAATGGAGTTCAGAGAGTATAGGTTTGCTTTACCAGAACCTATTGTTTGTTGTTGCAACACATTTTTTATGCTTGGCCAAGCAATATAGTTCATTTTGTATGTATGAACTCCATGATATCACTCTTTTCCATTCCTAGCATAAATATTGCATTTTCTTCTCTAACTTGTAAATAGAAATTACATGTTGATGTATGGGCATACATCAAATTCCACTTTGCAGATTGTTCTCTTGCTAAAATTTCCATGTAGGGTTGGGTATTCTTCAAGTTGGAAGAATTCTGGGGAAGCATAAGCTTCATGGTTGGGTGGTAAAGTGCTTCAATCATGTTTCCAGAGGAACCTTAGATGTGCAGAAGACTATTTAATCTATGATGTAACCTTGATGTAATACTTGATGTACTTGATGTAAAGTTGTACAATGTAATGACTTTGGGGCCTTATGAGCCAAGTCAAACCTGATATTGTAATTTAATTTTTGAATTGAATATATGAATCTTTGAATCATTTTAAATGGACATGTGTTACTATGATTGACTATAGCCACTTAGTTATGTCTTTTTAATTCAAATGAATATATTAATGTGTCATTTACAATAATATTAATTAAGTAATAATTTAGGATGGGTTATTACATAATCTTTTCAAATGTAAATTAGGTATTTCCCTAAAATAGAAATTTGAATCTTTTTGGCAATCAACCTAACAATGGTATCCATGATCCCCTAAGAGAAATCTAGTGAAAATGGGGAAAACTAACGATTATAATCACATAGGCTCCATATCTTCCCATGATCCTTCATTTGCCAGTACTTTAGCTAGGAAGGGACATTCTTCCTTAATTACACATTCTTGGATAAATTTCCTCACCATTATTGTGTGTAATTTTCTCTCTTGATGATATGAGATCATCATTGGATATATTGGGCATTTGTCTCTACCAAATATCTATGTTCTCACCAACAACACACTCTATGTCATAATCTATTGAAAAATTGGCCAAAGAGTCCTTGTGGGAGTTAATCTCCCTATAAACATGTTTAAATGTGTATTCATCTAATTTCTCCATCAATGACCAAATCTTCTTTAAGATCCTATTAAACTTCCAATTTCGTGGGCCACCTATTCCTTATGCCATCAATAATGACCATATAATTACACTCAACTTTCACCCTTCTTATCTTGAGATGAACACATGCTTGTAAATCTAAAAGAAGTGTCTAAACCTCACCTACATTGTTCATTCCAAGCCTTAGTCCTTTGAGACCACTCCTATTAGATAATCATTATGATTTCTCAAAATACAACTTGCTCTAAAGATTCCAAGATTGCATTTAGATACATCACTGAAATTGAGCTTGCACCATCCAATAAAAAAATGTCCATCTTATACCTTTCCTCAAATTTGAAGATGAATTATCCTAAAATACCCTTTAAACAGGGATCATTAACAATACTTTTGTATCATAATTCACTTACAAAATAAATTAGTTAATTTTTTATGTAAAATAAAAATTAAAGAATAATTTTCTCAAACATTAGCATAAAGACAGTCACTCCACTACTGGAGAGTGGAAAGTGAAGTGCCCATTTTTCTTATAATGAAGCTTTCTCCGAATATTTAAAATATAGAATAAATCAGAAAATTCCAAGGAGCATATTACTTATAAAAAACACATTGGATGCTGCATAGATCCACAAGTTTAAGCACTGAATTTCCAACTATAGCAATAAAAGGAACACAATGTCACCTCAACTTATCGAATCAAATATAAAAGAAGTAAAAGCTAAAGAAAGATGGTGAAGGATCTCCAATTTGGGAGATAAAAACAAAGTGCAGGTGCCTTGGTTCTTAAGTTGGAGGAGGCCTATCATCATTCTCAGACCACCAAACATTCAGAGAAAAGGAAACTCCACCCACCCACATTCTGACATGATAACTTATAACAGGGCTGCATCTTCCAGTTCTCTCACAACTTAAATGAGACTATAAATTCCAACTAAGATGAGGCTATTCCATCAATACAATGAATGTATGTCCCATCGGGAAGCCATGAAGACGTGAGGAAGTTAATTAATCGATTTAGGGAAATTGAAAAAAAGAAGCAGAAAATGATAAGCTCTGTTAATTTCCATAACAATGATGGCTTTTTGGTTTCATTTTCCTGCATCGATTCATCCACTTTCTACCCCGTCCATGACATCCCCATGAGGCCAAATCTGATTTCCACGGCCATCTTCACACTAGATACTTTTGAAGAAGATTGGAAGATATTTTGAAAAATGGTGTTTTCTGGAAGGACGTCTAAATAAACAAGGATTTCAGTCATATGGTTATTTATTTATGAGGTTGGTGAGTTTCAGCTGTATGTAGTGTTGGGTGTGAGCTTTTTGATCTATATTTTCTGCAAATCAAATTTCTTTCACATATTTTAGATAATCCTTTAATTTGTTTGTTAAGTATTAGATAACTACAGTGGAAAATGATACAAAGATTTATTATTTTAGACTGATGCTTTGTATTTTAAGTATGATTTTAGCAATGATTTGCTTATGAAAAGTATATATTTTCATGGCAGGGATTTTATTGTCAGTGTGTCCTTAATTTAAACAAATTGAGACTAATTATAGTATAGTATTTTTTATCAATATATTAATTATTGTTTGTAATATCTACATTATCATAGGGATTTTATTGTCAGTGTGTCCTTAATTTAAACAAATTGAGACTAATTATAGTATAGTATTTTTTATCAATATATTAATTATTGTTTGTAATATCTACATTATCATAGAAATAGTAGTAAATATTTGTCAGAAATCTTATTAATCGTTAGGTAATGGAAATATAAAATATATATATATATATTTTTGGAAGTATTTCGTGTGTATATATATATATATTAATACTTACACATTGTAAAGATTATTATACGTCAATGAATTCAGTATTAAATGCTTACACAGATGTAATGATTTTTCTGCAAGCTTTGCAATGATTTCTAAGACTAGATATAATTACAGACTGCGGAGTATTTAAAAATACAGTATATAATATGTCTCCTTTCAATTCTATTTTTGTAATGAATAAGTTGCAGTTAAATTTTAATTAAAGTAAAAAGATATTAGTATATAATTTGTAAAAGATGGGTGGTATAAAGATACATTTTCAAAATTTAGGTGGGACAAAGTCTAAAATAAAGATGAAAAACAAATAACACTAAGCAGTTAAAGCAATTGGAGTAGAAGGAGGATCTTCATCATCAAGCTTTCTCCAGACATGTCTAAGGAAAAAGTCATCAATAGACCAACGAGATCTCTACCAAGGTCTTCTTCTTCCTCTTGTGGGGTTCTTAATCTTCATTGTCTTTTGTGGGCAGATTGAGAATCTCAAACACCTTTCCTTGTTCTGTCCCAAAGCTCAAGAAGCTTGTTTGGATCCATGATTTTTTTAGGCCTTTTAAACCCACTCTATTTTCTTGACATATGGTTCTACTAAGAGACTAGTCTTGTTTCCCTTTCAAGTATACCTAGATTTGACATTCATTCAAGATGAAAATTCTCTTTAATATTGGTAAGATATAAATGTAACAATTTTTTTATGCTATTATATAGACAATCCTTTTTGAATTATACTAAAGCTATGATCTGTTCTAATGTTCTTATACAGATTTAGGTGCAAGTGTTAGTGTAGGTTTTTTAATATTATTTTTCCTACACATTATTAAGCATACCTTAGGTTATAGGAGATGTGTTTCATGTGAGGACACGTGGCGTAATCCATCGATTACATGTGTTGTTCCCACTCACACTTGGGTGGTTGAGTTTCACACCCTCTTTTGGCCTTATATGCCACCTCACAAAACCACTCATTTGTCTTTTACTGAGTAGGTTATGCCACCTATTTGGCATTTTCCAAGTAGGCATAACTCCCACCTAATTTGGTTATTTGGGAGTTATTACCCCTCTTGGAATTATTTTCCCATATTGTGCTATATAATCACCACTCACCTCTCCCTCCTATCTAGTTCAAATCTAGTCCAGATGAGTTCATATTAACTCAATCAATTCAAGGGAGAGTTGAGGCATATTGTATCATTTAGTGTGTGATAATAACATCATTTTGTTATTGCACTATATTCCTGCATTTTATCTCTTGCTGCTCTCGTGTGGAAGGTTTATCTTGGTTTTGCAGGTGATCCTGGGTGCTCGAGTTCATCAACAACTCTTACATGGTATCAGAGCGTTAGATCTGCAAGCCCCTTCTCAAATTTGAGAGATTTGTGAGTGTTTTAATCACATTGCAGGTTTCAGCATGCCTTTACTTGTCTTAAGTAGTTGATTCTACCTTTTCATGCTATTTTTTGGTTGTTGGGGTCGTTTTATGGTGCTAAAGGAATTTTTTTTACACTAGATCCATATTTTCTGTATATTTTAAAGAAAATCCGCCATCTAGGTTTTGTTCATAGCAGAAAAAAATCATCTGGGTCATTGCTAGTTTCTGCATACAGGTTGTATATTTTGCAGAAATTAAATGGAACATTTCAGTAGACCCCCTCTCCAATTGCATTTTTTATTTTGCAGTCAATCTTTGGAGGGCCATAATTCAGTCATACGAGCTCTTTTTTCAGATCAATTTTTTTTTATTTGGGTTAGAATTTCGGAGGCTTTGCAGTGGTATGATCCATTTTTGCTCAAGTGATCTGAATTTTCCAGAAAATCAGTTTTATCAGCAGATCTGAAGGACAATTCTCGTTTTTGGAACTTCAAATGGCTATAAATTTCACATATGACCTTGGATCGAGGTGATTCTTTTTTTGAAAGTTGATAGTTTTTTGAGAACTATACATTGGTACTATTTTGAGGTTCTAATTTTGAGATTTAATTGTACTTTCAGTATTTGAGTCCATTTTGGACACTTGAAAAACTTTGGAAAACAACTCCAGCATTGTAAATGCACTAATTTATAAAGTGCCAAATCATTTTTTGTTGGGGGGGATTCTTTATTGAGTGAAAAAGGGGGGTGTCTATGTGTGTTCTTCTTGCATTTTTTCTCTCACATTGCAACAACAATCTAAAATGGATAAATCAGTTCCTCTACTCACACCATACAATTACTTTGAGTGGAAAAATGAAATGGAAATTCACTTAAGGAAGTTAAAATTGTATAGAATAACAATGGGTATTGATAAGGAACCTACAGAAGATGAAGATAAGCCTAAATGGTTCAATAAGTGTGATGAAGCTTTTGGCACCTTATGCATGGCTGTATCTCCTGATCTACGCTTTCATATTATGTCTGCAAAATCACCAAATGAAGTGTGGAATACTTTGAATACTCTCTTTGGTAAACAAGATGATTTGAGAGCACATTCATTGGAGAACGAGCTCATAGGATTGAGCCCATGCAATTTTGACACCATTCAGGATTTCTTTACTAAATTGAATGCCATAAGATTGCAGTTAGAGCAATGTGGAGTTAAAAAGGATGACTCACAACTGATTTTGAGTATTCTTTCAAAACTTGGTCCTAATTATGCAGTGTTTGTTTCTACATTTCATGCAATGAAAAGAGCCTTAGGAAAAGGATTTACTATGCCTTCTCTAAGTGAGTTCGCAGCTGATCTCACAAAGGAGCAAGATAAATTGATTCAAATGGGCATTATTAAATCTTCCAAATCTCAAGCCTTGACTGCAAAACAAGGCACTAATAAGCAAAACAAGAAACAACAGAACCAAGGTGATAGAAAGAAAGATTTGGATAAATATTCATCTACTTCTAAAGTAGACTCTAAATTCTCTTCAAAAGAGGATTCATCTAAGAAGGAGAAGCTCACTTGTGCATATTGCAAGAAACCTGGGCATGATGAACATCAATGTTACTTAAAAAAAATTGATGAGTTGAAGAATCTTTTAGCAAAGAACAACATCAATTTTCCTTCTCGAATGGTTGATTTAGCTTCTTCTAATTCCAAAAATTCAGAATTTGATAAGGAAAAGGGCCATACTATAGGGGCAGGTAAATCAAAAGGTAAAGCTCTTTGTGCTTCTACAAGTCTTGGATCAAGGAGATGGCTCCTAGATTCTGGAGCTTCTCATCATATGGCTTCTACACAGTCTATGTTCTCTTCTTTTGAGCCTTGTGCTATGCCGCCTATTATGATGGGAAATAATACATACATGGATGTAATTGGGAAAGGATCTGTTGATATTGGGGATGGTACCTTCAATGATGTTTTGTGTGTACCTCACTTGACAAACAATCTTCTTTCCATCTATCAGATCACTCATGGTGGAGCAGGGAAGACTGTGGAATTCACACCTGATTCAGTTATCATCAGAGACTTGGAGAGCAAAGAGATAATTGCTACTGGGATAGTTGATCATGAATCTCGGTTGTATACCTTTTCAGACTTTGCACCTGATGACGGTTCTGATCCTTTGGTTATTGATCACACTCCTAGTGTGAGCTTTGAATTTGAGGAGAACTTTGGCTACTTGAACTTGGGTATTCTCACATGTGATCCAGTTCTCAAGCCTTGTATTTCTTCTCCTCCATTTACTATTACATATGAAGATACTTGCGTTGCTACATTCATGGCTTCTTGTGATTCAGTGTAGCAGGATACACATTGTCTTCTAGATATAGCTACTTCAGATGACTACTTGATAGACATTGCAGGTTTATTTATGGAGTCTCATGTTTCGGACTTGGGAGACACTATTCATGGCATTCATCTTCTCTTTGATGAAGTTGATTCTTCTTCAGTTGTTCTGGAGGAACCTTTGTATCCTCTTGTTCATTCTCCACATGATCATTCATTACAGTTTGGCATGATTATGGATACTTTTGAGCAGCATTTGGAGGAGCCACATTTGTCTTCAGAGGAGATATCTTTGTCTTCAGATTTTGTTCTACATCCATCTCCACTAGGTTCTGGATTGTCATCTTTTGCAGTGTGGCCTAGAACACTTGATTTGATGGTGACAAATTTTAGCATCGACGTGGGGACACCTGAACATAATTTAGAGACATCATACATTCTTCCTTCACATTCCTTTCAAGAATGGTAAGATATCTTACACACATCCTTGGTTTTCTTTCTTCCTAAGGGGGGAAATAGTGTTTAACGATCTTGGATCATCTTCAGCTTCTTGTGTCGAGCATTCACCAACAATGCAGGAGATTCTACATTGGGGGACTATATGGTCTCTCTTCTTCTCTCTTGGGGGAGAGTTTTGTCCTACGGGTTTTCTCTTTCTCATGTTTTGAGAGGTTTCATCATTGTACATGGATACCTAACATGGCCTAGTAGTCGGGACCCATATTTGCATCTTTGTGTCTTCTCACCCACCTAAGCTATGCTTAAGGGGGGGTGTTAGTGTAGGTTTTTTAATATTATTTTTCCTACACATTATTAAGCATACCTTAGGTTATAGGAGATGTGGTTCATGTGAGGACACGTGGCGTAATCCATTGATTACATGTGTTGTTCCCACTCACACTTGGGTGGTTGAGTTTCACACCCTCTTTTGGCCTTATATGCCACCTCACAAAACCACTCATTTGTATTTTACTGAGTAGGTTATGCCACCTATTTGGCATTTTCCAAGTAGGCATAACTCCCACCTAATTTGGTTATTTGGGAGTTATTACCCCTCTTGGAATTATTTTCCCATATTGTGCTATATAATCACCACTCACCTCTCCCTCCTATCTAGTTCAAATCTAGTCCAGATGAGTTCATATTAACTCAATCAATTCAAGGGAGAGTTGAGGCATATTGTATCATTTAGTGTGTGATAATAACATCATTTTGTTATTGCACTATATTCCTGCATTTTATCTCTTGCTGCTCTCGTTTGGAAGGTTTATCTTGGTTTTGCAGGTGATCCTGGATGCTCGAGTTCATCAACAACTCTTATAGCAAGCTCATAAAGTTGCACTTGAAGTTGCTCGTATCCAAGAGCTTTTGGACCATTGGGGGGGATTCTCCCTACACTATTGCCAAATTTCCTCTTGACCCATCTTCTTCTTGTGGGTGTGGGCATAGTTAGAGCTAGTCTTCTAGATGTGATAAAGGCTTTTAATCCCGTGGTTCTCATTGTGTGAGTACCAGAGATAATGTTGCTCGTAGAGGATGGCCTTAGTCTTCTCAACCATCCTTTCAGTTGTTAAGTGTATTATTGCCATACAATCTCTATACTATACAATGGATTGAGCTAAATATGTATTACATCACAACTTTTTTATTATCTAGAGAGCTTAAGATACTAAATAGTAAATATTGTAGTCAATAATTTTTAAATATTTTTAAATATATTATTTAATTTTGATTAATAAAAAGACAAATATTATTAATATTTGATATATACGAAATACAAATTTACCCATTTGTTATTTGATATTATTTAATAGATAATAATTAAATAAAATTGTTTCCTAAACTTCTAGTAATTGTCACACATATTCTTGAGTTACAACATAAACAATTTACAATTGTAAATTCACTAAGAAAATTTACTTTCTTGAGAAGCATTTATGAGTATGATTTGAAGCTTCTATACAAATATCCTAACTTAATACATCTTTGTGTAAACAACATCATACATTCTATAATTACATATTAGCAAGTTGATTTTCTACTTCAAATTTTTTAGTTTATTGCAAAACAATTGTATTTTCTTTTATCTAGCTATTAAGTAATAGTTTTAGCTATGGCTTTTTATAGATATTAGTTTATGATTAATTTGTTGTTGTTGTTTTTTTTTTTAATTTGTATAAAGTATAGCTCAAAAAGCAATGAAATCGTATTTTTTGATATATTGATTTTTTTTTTCACTTCCATATGGAATATTTTTAACTTGTATGTATAACATTCACTTGGTTTTATGGTGTAAAGAAACACATCTCAATAGAAAATTTTACCCTCAAATATTTAGAGAAAGTTAATTTCAATGTTAATTTAAGGAGAAAGGATTTGATGGCATTCACTATATGAAATTTTTCAACAATTTATTGAATCTTCTAAAAGAATCCAAAGAAGACACAAGGAGGTGAGATTCCTTGACTATGATATTGAGATCTTAGTTTATCTGTGAGTAATAAAAGGATATTATGGTTAAGGGGAACATGCTTTTGTTTCCATCAATAGAGGATTTATTAAGTTCTTGTACTTAACAAATTTATGTTAAATGTTTACTTTCTAGTTAACAATTAAATAATATTATTTCTCATAGAGGTTGAGAAAGTTTTTATATTTTGAACAATGAAATACTAAATTTTTGTGGGCTCTAAAAATCATTCTCATAATATATCTCCATGGTTGAAGTTCAATTCATCAATTAGGTAGTGCCATTTTCCGATTCCCTAGCTACATTAATTTTAGGAATTTTTATGCAATAACATCTTAATTTCTAGAAATTAGCATGGACAAGAGATGATGAACAACCATTTGGAGAAGACTATACACTTGTAGCCATTGGAAGTTTTAACTTGCAACCATTGGAAAATGAGTTGCTATAGTGTAGATGCCCTTGCTACTTTTGGCCATAGGACTTCAAGCAACAAAGAGTCATGGTGAAGGAAAGATTACTCAAGTTGAAAACAACTAGAAGTTTTCCATGGAGCCATAGACACTTACATCAAATGAGAAAACATGTTAGAGAAGAGGCACATTTATAACAACATGAGGTTGTGAGGTAGTGAAGGCATCATGAGGAGAAGGTGATAATATTGCAATTACAAATACAATAAAGGAGATATATGAGGTGGTCATGTAGTGTGTGAGGAAGTTGCAATATTGGAAATGATAGTTGATATTGTCTCATGGAGAGTATGAGTCTGTTTTTGAACTAGAGTAGTGGTTGAATGAGAGGAGGTAGTAATAGAAGGTTGGTTATTTATGTGGAAATAGAAAAAAGTCCATTTGTGCTACAAAGGAATCTTAAATGTATGGATGAAGAGATAGTGAAGGCATCATGAGGAGAAGGTGATAATATTGCAATTACACATGCAATAAAGGAGAAATATGAGGTGGTCATGGAGTGTATGAGGAAGTTGCAATATTGGAAATGATTGTTGATATTGTCTCATGGAGAGTATGAGGTTGTTTTTGAACTAGAGTAGTGGTTGAATGAGAGGAGGTAGTGATAGAAGGTTGGTTATTTATGTGGAAATAGAAAAATTCTATTTGTGCTACAAAGGAATCTTAAATGCATGGATGAAGAGATAGTGAAGGAATCATGAGGAGAAGGTGATAATATTGCAATTACACATGAAATAAAGGATAAATATGAGGTGGTCATGGAGTGTGTGAGGAAGTTGTAATATTGGAAATGATTGTTGATATTGTCTCATGGAGAGTATGAGGTTGTTTTTGAGCTAGAGTAGTGGTTGGATGAGAGGAGGTAGTGATAGAAGGTTGGTTATTTATGTGGAAATAGAAAAAGTCCATTTGTGCTACAAATGAATCTTAAATGCATGGATAAAGAGATAAAAGCACAAAGTTGGATACATTGTCAAGGAGGTGCATGAGGGGGTTGAAGAAGAGCTTAATAATTGCAAGTTTAGCTAATGAAGAATAATAGAAGGTGGCAAAAACACTACTCATGGCATCGAGAAGGCTAAGGGATGACTTGGATGGTTATTTTGAGTAGTAGAATGACTATGAGGATGGTTTGGTTGAAAAAAAGAGGAGCAACAAGAACTTGAAGGGGGTCCATAAAGAAAATGGATGGTGATAAATAATGAATGAGTAGGTTTTGATAGCAAATTAGTTGGTTGTGAAGGATTGATAGTTAACATTTAGAGTCTAATCTAGGTGAACAAAGGTAGAGTATCATTAAGAGAGTTTTGAAAGAAAAATAGGTCACTATGCATGGGAAGGATCAATAATTAATGTTGAGATGAAATGGTAGGTGGCAGGGATGAAAAAGAACCATGGAGCATACAAATTTATCACACAAAGAACATTGAGTAGGTATTGAGGAGTGATAAGGAGCTATTTGAAGGATCAAAGTACTCTAAAAAATAATGGATGATATCTAGAATGATGATTGTGTCATATTCAAGGGAGACTTAGGAACATGATCAATGTTTATGGCATGAAAAAAGTGGATAGTAGCAGGTGAATTTGAATGACCAATAATTAGGGCAGGATCCAAAGAATATGCATGTAAAGATGAAGGTTTTGGAAGAAGTGCATGAGAGTTTAGGAAGAAGTATTGAATAAAGTAGAAAATTCTCAATAGAGAGAAGAAAGAGAAGAGATTGTGTTTGTAGGGAATATAGAAATGGTAGAGAATACTTTAAGATAGAAGATAAAATCATGGGTAGGCATGTGAGCAGCCAACAAGGGATGTGGGGAGGCTATGAATTTTGGTAATGGGGAGAGGTTGTAGGCCATGGAGTTAGAGAAAGGGTTGGGTGAGAAGAAGACACCCATAAGGTGCTATATAGAGGATCCTCCAAGAAGAAGGGTTGTGAGTTGGCTTAAGACAGTAGGAGACCATGTGTGACAAAAAATAGGTAGAATGGAATGAAGGTGAAAAGCTCATGTGAGGCTAAATAGGTAGAAAGGAAAACAAAAAGTGAAACTATACATGAGACAAAATAGGTAGCATGGAAAGGAAGTGAGCTACAAGTGAGCATCAAGGTTGTGAGTAAGAAGGGAGAGAGAGAGAGAGGAGCAGGGGAAGAGTGTGCAACCAAGGTGCCAAGTGCATGTATGTGATTATGAACAAGTGAAAGTCAACTCCCTAAATGTAAAAGGAAAGGAGAACAATTTATATTAAAAAAAGGTTGTTGGGTTGGTTGTTTAACTGTGTCCAATGAGTGAGTTTTAGGTTTTCTATTAATCTTTCTCTTAATGCATTCTAGATCTTCTTGATTGGAGATGAATGTTGAAGTATTTCTAAATGTGTAATGTCTCATATAGTTATGATTTATGTAAATGCATATATCTCATTCAATTGCAATCCAATACTACTATCCTTCTTTCCTATATATTGTGTCTCTATTCCCCAATTGAATAGGGACTAATCTACTTGGTTTAGGGATCAATCTATTCACTAGAGTATCTCTAGTTACCTTTCTTAGTGTAGGTTATTTGTTCACACTCACTTGTATGATTTAGTAATACAAACTAATCCATATCTTAAGTGGGCTCAAGTAGAAACTTGTTCTCATGGAGTCATGCTAGTGTTGCCTCCATGATGCACATGTGTAAGTAAGTTAAGTAAACTAATCAAAGGTTTTACTAACCTATTTATATTTAGAGTTGCATGTTCATTCTTGTGTCAAGGTCTAATTATGGCTTGAATTAGGGCATTCTATAAGGCCTAATTGTATTTCTTGTATTTCTCTTTAATTTTCCTATATGAGACCTCAAGGACCATCCTCCTAGGATTTGTAGTTATTGAAGAAGAAGATGATTACCCCTATCTCCTCACTTGCCCCCAAATTTTCCAATATTTGTGGATTTATTTCTACCCCTCTACTTGTGTAGTATGATTCCATTATACAAGTTTCTTGGGTGTCTTTCCAACAAGATTGGAGCTACAATTTCAAGATCCAACATAATACACTTGAATAAGCTTGAAGGTTAATGGTCCCCTATATTTATAAGAGGAAAACTAGTCACAAAACTTTAAATAACATGTTTTTCCTAAATTATAAATTTTGATTGGTCTAAAACGAGGAAAAATCAGTTGCACATTAGCTAAATACATCAAAATCTTAAGAAAAATTTATTATTTTTCTTTAAGAGAGACATGACCATAATACTACATTTATAATTCAATTACCTTAAATCAAAATAGAGAAAGTGAGATGAAATCATACTTTGGCTAAGTCTAGACTTTGATAAAAAAATCCCTACAACCAACATGAAATTTATCCTTTAGTTATAATTGTACCTTATCATCACATGAGATTCATGACAACTGAAATTACATAACCAAGACAAGATAAATCAACTCAACATAAATACATTCACATAAATACATTTGCAAATACATGTACAAGTTGCATTGATCAACAATACTATAAACAAGATACAACATGTACCAAGATATATAAAACAAAACTATACCACCCATAACTAACCAACAGGGTTAAAAATAAATCCATTTATTCATGCCAAAACCTTGAGCTTAATTCTCCAATGACTACCACTTTCTCTCTTCTTTCTGCTCAAAGATTTATTCATAACTTCTTTTTTGCATATTAGGGCACAATGATATAATACATCAATGGGCGGATTCTTTATTTCATTTGCCATGTTTTTGAATCAATCTTGCCCCATTTGATTTTAGGATCTTCTTAGAAAAATTACGGTCATGAATTTAAGGAAAAAAAATAAAATCATTTGATTTCAATATTCCTAAAATAAAATCATTTGATTTCAATATTCCTACTTTGTCTTGTATAGATGTTGCGTAGCCTTTGAAACTCATGCACTACCTTGTAATATATGTGCTATGCAATTTGAAATTTACTCTTTCCTTGATATGACTCTTGGCTTGCTATGTCAGATTGATTCCTTTTATATTACTGTGTTCTCACTCTACATGCCCATTTATGTCTGTATCGTCAATCAAAATGATGTGCCATTCCATTTGTGTCATGGTGGTACTCTTTGTTTCTTTTCATTGATTTTTTGTTTTAGATTTGCAATAGATGTTTTAGCTAATTGAGCTAGGCCCCTTGCCCCATTTTTTCATTGATTTTGTATTGCTATCTATTTTTTATTCTTTGAGAGATTTTATAATTGTGATGAGAGTTCCTTTGGCATTCTCACAGTGTAAGATTAGTATATATTGTCTCTAATTTTAATGTTTTGGTACTAAGTTTTATGATTTATTATCAGAAGAAGAAAAATAAAATATATCATAGAGTAGCTTGGTTCATTTTAATTTCAACTTCCTACTTCAAATGGTGTAGCTTGGTCCATTTTTGTGCTTCCGTTCCAACTATCATGATATCATTTGATGCACAATGCAAGCTTCTAATCATATGATGTGAAAGTAATATACCATTTAGATCTATGTTTCAATTGTAGAGAACAATAATTATGAATTTAAAGACGATGCAAATTAATGAGTTATGAAGTTTTTATATAGATTCAGTTGTAAATTTAAAAAGAATTAAGAATTGTTTCTAACATTTTTTATTTTATTTATTGAGTAATATTATTTCACATAGCATAATTTTCATTACAAATAAAAAAGTTCAATGATTTCTTAGAGTTAGATTATTGACTCTATTTGTCTAGATAATTTGTTATGAAACATTTAATTTATTATTAATTAATGAATTAATAATATTAAATTTTTAGATGTATATTATTCCATAACACATTTCTCTTAACCTATATCAATTTTTTTAATTGAACCAAAGATATTTATGTGTAGTGCATTATATTTTTTGAGATTTGACTAACAATAATTATTATTTTTCTAATGTCTCAAACACATGTTATTATTTTTTTGTAATGATTACATTCATTATAACATTAAAAATATCATAAAAGAAGATAATACTAAATGCTACATACTTACAAATTGACATTTTTAAATTGCTTCATTTGATTTTCCAAAAGATGAAATAATTTTTTTATCAACATTTTGGTGGGTGTGAAGGAGACATCATTAATTTTTTTATTTAAGCTTGGGAGTTCTATTGAAGGGGTTTTGATCTAACCCCCTTAAATCAAATCATCTTAGATAGAATAATTTGGGGCTTACATGATTAATTTTTAACAAATGATAAAATTTGTTAATTAATAAGACAATGATGGCCTTTTAGTTTCATTTTTTTTGATTGATTCATCCACTTTCCTCCTCATCCATGACATCCCCACAAAGCCAAACATGATTTCCATGGTAATATTCATATTGTAGGATGTGGTGTATTATTTAGGAAAAATCACCATTATGAAAAATTCATCTCATGGAAAATTCACTATGGAAAATTCACCATCAACAATTCACCACCACAAATAATTCATCGCATTAACATTTTTTAATATATTTCCAAAACCTTGAGAAAAATAAAATACAGTGAAAACTGTTTTCATTTTTATTATCATAAATCAAATTTTCTAATTGTATATGTGATGAATTATCCATGACGATGAATTGTTGGTGGTAAATTTTCCACGAAATGAATTTTTCATAGCAATGACTTGTTTGACGGTGAATTGTTGGTGGTGATTTTTCCTAGAGCTGTTACATAACTTGGATACATATTTTTTGCATGTGTGGACTATGATGGAGGCACAAGGTAAATTAGAAAGCATAAATTGCAAAATCTTAGGTACATAAAATCATGTGTTGCACCCACAATAGTCGGATGCACAATAGTTGTGTTGTGCATGCATGCGAGTTTAGACATACATTATAAGTTGCATTTACACTCAAATTCTCTAGTTCCAAACTATGCTATTTGTAGCTTAATACATTTAGAAATAATATTAGAGTAAGAACACTTTGTAGAGGATTATTAACACTCCCCTCTATTGGAGAGAGGGTGGAAAAGAGTGGGAGAGAGTGGGGGAGAGAGGCAGGAAGAGAGTGGGAGAGGAAGGGAGAGAGCAAGAGGGAGTGGGAGAGAGTGTGAGAGGGTGGGAGAGAGTGGGAGGGAGAAAGTGGGAGAGAATGGGAGAGAGTGGGAGGGAGGTAGGAAGAAGGTGGGAGAGGGTGCGAGAGAATGGGATGCACAATAGTTGTGTTGTGCATGCATGCAAGTTTAGACATACATTATAAGTTGCATTTACACTCAAATTCTCTAGTTCCAAACTATGCTATTTGTAGCTTAATACATTTAGAAATAATATTAGAGTAAGAACACTTTGTAGAGGATTATTAACACTCCCCTCTATTGGTTGTGGATATAATAAACTATAAATCCTATACTCCTCTTCTTTTTTGTGGTGTTTATTGCTCTCTTTTAACACTTTGTAGAGGATTATTAACACTCTCCTCTATTGGTTGTGGATATAATAAACTATAAAGACTGTACTTCTCTTCTTTTTTGTGGTGTTTATTGCTCTCTTTTAATCAAGGTTTTTTATTGATAGAGATTTATGTATTTACTAATAAAGATTAAGTTTTGTTGGTTAATGTAAAATTTTAAACCTTTTGACTTTATATATGGGATGAAGGCTCATTCTAAAAAGTAAAATTGAAGGATTTTATTTGATTCTCATGAATTGAATGAAAGACTTATAAAATCATGTTCTTTTTTAAAATACTTTTTCATAAAATATTTAAATTTATTTCTTCAAGATTATTTTCACTTAGTTCCACAATAGTGAGTCCTAAACATATAACATTACATTTTTAAATTGGAATGGAGGTAAAAAGTGAAAAAAAACTTCATTCAAAGTTATTTGTTCAAATGAAGGTACCTTCGTTTGAAGATGAGTTAAAAATATGTTTCTTTGAAGGTGTGAAACCTTTGAACAAAGGCAATTTCCAAAGATCCAAAAAAGAGGACGTTCATTTGAAGGTCCCTTTCTATTCCTTTTATGAAAATTACCATAAAAAGAATAAAAAAGGACCTCCAAAGAAAGGTCCCTTTTTTTCATTTTCAGAAATTATCTTCATTTGAAGTTTTTATAAGAAAAAAACTCATGGAAATGACATACCTTTGAACAATTTTTTATTTAGCTTATGATCGAGAATGACCTTTCCTTAGTGGTAATAGTTTATATCTAGTTATTCATAAGGGAATTAGCAATAAATTTTAGTAATGAAAAATTAAAATTTCTCAATGGTGTTTTGCATATTAAATGACATGTGATGTTAAATGGTGTGATATATCTTCTTTCTACACTAAAGATGAATGATTCTAGAGTATATGTGACATTTGTTAAGTCTACTATTATGTTGGTTAGGATAAATTTGGTGGTAGCTACAAGATCATAATGTGGGATTTTGTTAATACTTGATGCATCATCATATTGTAATTATTTATTATAACTAGCATTTTTGTAATTATAGACGTCTCCATTTGTAAACCACACACAAACACACACACACACACACACACACACACATATATAAGGTTTACCAACATTTGGATCACATTGGTGAAAACTAGGTATTTAGAACATTATTAATAAAAACATGGTTAAAATAGTTATTTTTTTCTTTCGATGATTTTGATATCTAAGAGCACTATGTGTGTTAGAATTTATAAATTATTAGGGCTATTCCTTTAAAGCATTTATATTGTTCATATCACTTTATGTCTTGTATATGATTTATTAATCATTGTTTTTAAAATATATTTAATAATTAATAATCTAATAAATATTGGATTGGTATATATGGGATGAAGGCTCCTTTTTAAAAGTAAAATTGAAAGATTTTATTTGATTCTCATGAATTGAATGAAAGGATTATAAAATCATATATTTTTTTAAAATGATTTTTCATGAAATATTTAAATTTATCTCTTCAAGATATTTTCACTTATTGGTAAGTAAGTCTTGGGTAAACTCACAATAGTGAGTCCCAAACTTATGACATCACATTTTTTAAGTTGAATGAAGGTGAAAAGTGAAAAGCACCTTCATTCCAAATTATTTGTTCAAATAAAGGTACCTTCATTTGAAGATGAGTCAAAAAATACCTTTCTTTGAAGGTGTAGAACCTTTGAATGAAGATAATTTCCAAAAATTGAGAAAAGAGACCTTCATTATATAATTTTAAACTAATTATACTTTCATTTTTGTCCTACTTTAATCATTCCTTTAAGTTGGTTATACTTTTATTATATATACTTGTAAACCCTAGATCCTTAGACCCTTGCTTTCATGCTATAGATTCTCATGGTCTTTTATCTTTAGCCTCTCTTAATGCTTCCATCACTAATTTTGATGTGTTCAAATATTTTGTAACATATAATTCTATTTTTGATAAAAGGGATAAACAGGTTTTACAGGGACCCGAAACCACAAAGTAACATTACAAGCAAAGACCAAAATAGAGGTCCGAGAGACAAAAAGGCTACCATAGAGATAAAAACTAGCTAAAACAGACAGCCACAAAAAGCCACAAAAAAGCCATCAGACGGTTGGCAAACAGACAAAACTGGGCCCAGCCACAGTTAATCCATAGACTTCAAAAGCTTGTCAGCAACCTCTTCCAGGTCCACCATATCCTGGACCCCCTCCATGAAAATCTGAGTCATTTTTGGGGTAGTCAGGGCTTTTCTTTTCATACTTGATTTGGTTCGCTTAGAGATCCCTGCTTCCTCATCCCGGTCTTTCTCCTGATCAAGGTCGACAATCAACGCTTTTTTCTGGGTTTTCTCCAATCTTTCGGTCATGGCTTTGATGATTAAAGAATTATGTCTGGCAATTCTGCAGTTCTGATCAACAATTTTTTTCGTGGTTCCTTTAATTTTATCAAGATCTTTTTCAATAGTGCTGTCCTTTTGTATGTTATCCTTCACAACGGTATTCTTCTCCACTTCGAGCTGCATTAGCCCCGCAACTTTGGCTTCAATTTCCCCCAACTTGCTATGAAGAGACAGATTTTTGGTCTTTAACTCACTGATTTCATAAAATAACCATTTGGTAGAATTAAATTGGTCTATAGAACATCTCTTGGCAGTTTCAACGAAGTCAAAAGGGGGGTCACAATCAGAATTGACCCCAATATTAATCGACTCTGCACCTCTGGGAGGGCTACAATTCTCCTGTTGAATATTCTGGGGGAAGTGGGGATCCACAGGACTGACCTTGGCCGCTTCAATAGAAACAAAAGGAGAGTCATCAGGGTAGGAAACTAACTTGTTAACCAAAGAACTAGAGCTCACCAATTTGGCATTAGGGTTTATGTAGCCAGGGGCAGGAACAGAGCTGGCACTAGAGGGCTGGTGGATTGGCCAGAGGCAGAAGGGGGGGTAGGGGAAGCGAGGAGAGCTTGACACGGCGGGAAGAAACTTTAATATCAGATATATTAGGCTCAGTATCATCCTCGTCATGCTCTAAAGGGGCTATAGGGTTTGAAAGGGCAAACATATTTTGAAAGTGCTCATAGATGAGCCTTAAAAGACCCGTGTGAAGAATCGGGTATCTTTTAGGGCTCCTACTATTGTCAGAAAAGCTATTTCTCAGGGAACACAGCAAGAAGAAAGGGATGGAAACATGCACCTTATGCTGGAAGTGATTGAGCAATACAGAGTGATATCCATAAACCCTAGTGAAGTGGCCGTCAAGAGTGATGTACTCCATGATAACCCTTAGCACTTTTCTCCATAAAGCTTTTATGGTGTCCGCTTCATAGTAACTGTTCATCGTCTTGACAAGTTTTTGCTTCTCCTTTTCAGTCTTAGGAAACCTCATCACAACTTCGTTAGAAAATTTCCAATCTCTAAAAAATTTATGCTCTTCAATTGGGATACCTGTCACTCCGCTATCAACGCTTCATTAATCTTAACTTTCCTCCTGAAGAGGAGAACCTCCCCATTATTCCAATTTTTCTCAAATAAATCAATAATCTCCTCCTGAGGGCCATGGAGTTTCTTGATGAATGGAAGTAAGCCACCCCTTCTTATTTTGCTCCACGCTTTAGTGTTCTTGGTGTGTGACTCGAAACTGTAAGGTTCAACCCTCTTCCGTTCCCCGCCCATTTTTGAGATCTCGGTGCGAATACTGTTGCAAATGGAGAACCTGTTCCAAATAGTTCCTTTGCTTCACAGGACCCACAAAGCATGCTAAGGTAAATCATTTATCTGCTGGATCCTCACGGCCCCATATTGTCTACTTATTTTGTTAGTCATGACTCATACCTTCCTCATTATTACAATGAGCCACCAATTTTCCATTCACCACATCGAGCACCATTAAAGCTTGAACATCGAAATGGAGGTCAATCCTTTTGTGCCACGTGAGGATTTTATCACTCTTAACTCCCTCATTGGAAAAAAAATCTGCAACAGCATTCGCCTCACAGTAAGTATGGGTGATTTTTATTCTGTCAAACTTACTAAGTAAAACCTTAGCATCTTCAATCTAGTTTTTATCAACCATGCAGGCTAGGACCTACCACAAAGACTATCTATTATATTTTTAGAATCACCTTCAAGCCATAAATTTTTGCATTTAATTTCCACTGCAAGGTTGATTATGTAATAAGCACCTACCGCTTCCACCACGTGATTTTTTTGGACCCCCAAAGGGGTGGCAACGTCTCCTAAAAAGTTACCTGCCGAGTCTCTGAGGACCCCACCACACCCAACCTTTCCTGGATTTCCTTTGGCCACGCCATCAAAATTGGATTTGGCCCAGCCATCCATAGGAAAACTCAAGCAAACTCCCTCCCTGGACTTTTTTGTCGTATTAGGAACATTGGAAATATCCCATTTAATTCTCCATTCCCTAGCAATCAGGTTGTCATAAGGAGAGAAAACCATAGTCTCAACCTTGTCCTCCTTGAAGGGAACAATAGAGAAGTTTTCTTTGATCATCCTAAGAATTCTTTCAAACACAATCTCCTCCAATGACTCCTTATCCCTGAAGATCCTATTGTTTCTCTCTTTCCAAATTCCCCAAGTCACATGGGGGAACGAGAAAGCCCAATGTTTTTTTATAAAGGGGTTGAGAGAGGGGGCTTTCCATTGAACAAAAAAATATTCAACCGACTTTGGGGGGATCCAAGAAAAATGCCAACATTTCAGAAGCTTGTCCCAAACCATAGAGGAGAAAGGACAATGGATGAAGAGGTGGTTTATTGATTCAGCGTTGCTTTTATAGAGCTAGCATCTATTGGGGAGCATAACACCTCTTTTGCTACGATTATCCACAGTTAGCACTTTATTTTGCAACACGGCCCAAAAAAAGATGTTAACCTTAGGTAAGAGATGCTTAGTCCAAGCATGCAACCAAAGAGGGGGAGGATTAAGAGCATTTGAAAGCTGGGCAAAAGCGGACGAGATAGAAAAGCGCCCAGAAGGCTCATACTTCCAGATAAGACTATCCTCCTGATTCAGGCACAGTCTGACAACATTCAAAGAGGAGTAAACAGAGACCAAAATAGGGTTTATCAAGGGGAGATTGATCCACTTACCATCCCGCTAGTAATCTTTAACAAAGAGGCAAATAGTATCTTTGCAAAACTCATCCCATCTACTGATATTCCCATCCTGAGACAAAGGTTCATTGAGCAGCCAATAGTCATCCCAAAATCTGATTTGGTTACCATTGCGAACCTGCCATTTCAAACTCAATTTCACAACCTTTATCCCATCAATCATATAGTTCCAACAACTTGATCCTTTTGGGAGAATATGATTCTCAATAAGATCTTTGAGGGAATTGTTATTCTACAAATATTTACTTTTAATTATTTCACTTCATTCCCCAGAGGAGAAGAATAGTCTCCATATTTGTTTAGCTAGGAGCAACTTGTTGAGTAGTCTAATTTTTCTTAGCCCAAGGCCTCCATCCTTTTTGGATTTGCAAACCAAGTCCCATCCAACAAGATGCATTCTTTTTCTTTCTTCAACTCCTGACCAGAGGAATCTCTTTTGAATCTTTTCAATGGTTTTAGCGTATTTGGTTGGGATTTTTAAAAGACTAAGAGTATAGATAGGGAGATTCTACAGGGAGGCTTTAAGAAGCTGGATTTTTTTGGCTTGGCTTAGGCGAGCACATTTCTAGCCAGAAAGTTTTTTCCCAAACCTATCAACTAGAGAGATCCAGAAAGAATCCAGAGGTTTTAATCATGGAGGTAATCCCAGATAAGTAGCAGGAAGGGACTGTATCTTGCAACCAAGAATTCTAGCTATCTTCCTCTGTCTGTGCAAAGGTGTGTTAAAGAAATATAGCAATTTTTTTTGCTTATTTATCACCTGACCAGAAGCTCCTCCATAGGTATCCAAAAGTTTCTTCATCTCTTTAGCTTCCGAGACAGTAGATCTACCCATCAACAAAGTGTCATCCACGAATTGTTGTTGAGAACATATCAAATTGCTCGAAGATAGTTTGAGCCCCATAATAGATCTTTGAGCAACCAATTTACTCATATTCCTACCAAAACTCTTAGCCATAATCGTGAAGAGGATAGGAGAAATGGGATCTCCCGGTCTTAACCCTCGAGAACTATGAAAAAAAGTGGAAGGGGTCCCATTAATCAGAACTGCCATAGAAGCAAAAGTAATGAGTTGTTCAATCAGCTGCAAAACCCTTTCATTGAACCCAAAAGATTTTAAGATATTAAACAGAAAATTTCAGTCCACCCTGTCATAAGCCTTCGAGATGTCAAGCTTTAGAAGAAATCCTTTTGATTTAGAGACTGAGAGGGAGTGAATATTCTCATGAGCATGGACAATGGAGTTAAGAATTTGTCTTCCAGGCACAAAACCATTATGTTGAGGAGCAATAATATTGGGCAGAATGAGAAGCAGCCTAGAGGTAAGCACCTTCAAGATAATTTTATAGGAGTTATAGAGGCTGATTGGTCTGAAACCTTCAAAATTTTGCACTCTTAGTTTTTTGGGGATAAGAACCAAGAAAGTGGCATTTAACTCCTTCAAAAGGTTTTTAGAACGGAATAACTCTATCACCGCCTTCTCAACATCCTCCCTCACAATGTCCTAGAAACAATGGAAGAAAAGTAAAGGGAAGCCATTAGGACTAGGTGCTTTGCTTCCTTCAAAAGAGAAAACAAAATTTTTAATTTCCTCACTAGTGGGTATAGCAGTCAGTATTTCATTGTCTCTAGAGTTAACAATCCTGGGGATAGCCTCCAATAATTTATTTTGATCCTCCAAGTTAATTCCCACTTTCTCAGACAGAAGGTTCTTAAAGAATAGGACAGCCTCTCTTCTGATGTCCTCTTCCTCCTCATAATTTCTGCCATTAACCACAATTGCAGAGATTTTATTAGCTGCTCTATGTTTAGAAGCTGAAAGATGAAAGTATCTGGTGTTTTTGTCTTCAGCCTTTAACCAAAGAGCTCTGGACCTCTGTCTCCAAAATTCCTCTTCTCTAGCAATTATCTCATGAAGTTTAGTGAGAATCTCATTTTCCTTCTCCTTAGTTTCATTCAAGTAGCCTTCCTTCTTAATTTTGTTTTGGATTTCAAAAAGCCTAAACTGAAGATCAGATTTGATTTGAAAGATATTGCCGAAAGCCTCCTTTTTCCACTTTCTAAGATTCATTTTAACTTCTCTTAATTTTTTGGCTATTCTAAATAAGGCAGTGCCCTTTATATTAATATTCCACCATTTCCTTATTTCCTCTCGGATGAGAGGATGGGAAAGCCACATCTTCTCACAATGAAAAGGAGTATTCCTCTTAATCTTTAAGGGGTCAGCAACAAAACTAATAGAAAAATAGTCATATCTAATCCTAGGGAGGGTTTTCAAAGAACAACAGTAATTTAAGAGCCAGACATCGGAAACAAGGGTTCTATCAAGTCTCACCTGGATCAGATCAGACATAACTCTTCAATTCGACCACGTGTAAGAGCTCCCTTGCAAGTCCAGGTCAATCAAGGCCTGATTGTTGATGAATTCCAAAAGATCCTCTTTGCTTTCTTCATTGATCTGAGAACTGCCAAACTTCTCACCCTGAAGGAGAGGGGAATTGAAATCTCCCATGACAACCTAGGGGTCATTTTGAAAGATATTCTGAAAAGCAACCAACTCTTTCCAAAAGGCCTTCTGAGCTTTTTTGTAGTTAGGAGCATAAATATTAGATTGAATCCAGTTGAAGTTGTCCCTTATATGAGTAAATCTATTGGCAACATGATTAGGATGCGAAAAAAGTGGATCACCTCTTATGATCTTACAGTTCCAAAAAGTCGCCACCCCACTAGAGGTGCCAACAGAATAACTTCCCTGAATAGAATAGTGCTGGAACAAAGAAATCTTTTCCACCTTTTCACTTAACATTTTAGTTTCCTGAATGAGGAGGATATTAGGCTTTTGGTCCCTTGCAAAATTGTGTAAAATATCTTGCTTGTGGGGGTTATTTAGTCCCCTTATATTCCAGGACAATAACTTCATGATGATTTAGGAGGGAGGAGGATCTCAGGGATGGTTTTTTTGCAGCCATCTGCAATATCTTGAAAGCTAATGTGCTCTCTTATCCAAATTTTAGGTCTTCTTCCTCTGGGCAAAGAAATAGCCCCATAGTCCGCTTTTGCTCTCGATCTTGTTGAGATCCCGCAAGGGGTGATTTTTAATTTCGCTTTTTTCTTCTTTTTCTTGGATAGCACCTCTTCTCTATCTGTGTTCTCTTGACTATCTGATTCTTTACTGGATTCCCATTCTTTTTCAGAGAAGAATTTTTGTTCCCAAGGGAGAGTATCCATGAGCCCATTCACACAAGGCGAGGAGCTACTTCTTTCGAGAGAGCTTACCTAGTTGGGATCCGAATAAGTGTCTTTAACAACTTCAATAGGAGCCACATCCAAGCTAGATTCAACTACTGGGTTATTTGCCCGAATCGGGGATATGATCAAAGGAATGCCTACCTCTAGAGAAAGGCCTTGAATTGGAATATCGTCCAACCCTGGTGTCATGGGGTCTCGACCAAAGGGGCTCATTATTGAGGCAAGAGAATATTCCTCCTTGCTTAGGGCTAAAATCCTGACATCACATTCCATAGTTTCCTCTTTGTCCTGAGAGTCAGAGTTAATCTCCAGTATCAAAACTTGAGGGATCTGGAAGGCGGGGCCTTCTTTTCCAGCCTCACCTAAAATATTATCAAGAGAATCATCCACCTTTCCTAGGGCTAAGTTTCCACCATCACATTCCACCCTTTCCTCTTTGTCCTGAGAATTAGAGTTAAACTCCGTTACCAAACCTTGGGCGATCTAGAAGGCAGGGCCTTCATTTCTAGCATCACCCGAAGTGTTATCAGGAGAATGTGCTTGCTTTCTTACTGACACCATTGCTAATTTTTCCCCCTGCTTCTTTTTCCATACCACTTTTGAAACCCTTTTAGGGTCTTCCATTTCTTTTACTGCCTTAAGGGGGCATTGCTTAGCCCAATGGCCAGATTTTCTACAGTTGAAGGAGGCAAAAGGGATGGTCTCAAACTCAATAGCCTGTGACCAAGAACCAAGTTTTGAATGGATCTCCACAGAGGAGGGGAGATCCGATTCCTGAGAGACACCCACACATATTCTGGCAAACACCAGTCTTTTTCTTTCTATTGTCATTGGGTCAATTGATAGTAGTTCCCCAAAGGAGCTAGCTATCCCCATAAAAACATCCTCGTTCCAGTATTCTAAAGGAAGACCATGAAGCCTGGCCCATACCGGAACAGTCTCAAAGATGGAGTTCGTTAGATCTAAATTTGAAGACCATTTCTTAAGTGCGAGAGTTGATTTCCCAATAACCCATGGTCCTCCACTTCTAACTACCTTAATGTCTTCTCTATTTGAGAACTTAAAAGCAAAGAAGCCTTTTGGGAGAGCTGCAACAGAGACACTACCATTTTTTCTCCATTTCTTTCTAACAAAATCCCTGACAACCTGTATATTTGGCCTTTGGCCCATAAATTTTCCAACTAGGGAACTATCCATTAGAGCTATATTATGATCAATGATCTCATCTAGAATAGAGATTGCAAATTTTCCAACCGTAGGGCAAGAAATGTTGCGCACAGGAGAAAAAGTTGACTTACCATTAGGTTTAACCCCAAACAGAGAGGCCCACTTCTTACGATGCCCTCCATTCGTGTCACCAGACCCCACCACGTCTTTGAGGTTATCTTTAGGGAAACCGATGGCTGGCATCTTAGAGGAAGGAACCGGAATATCCTTCCCACCTGGGTCATCCACAAACCTTTTTGGGGAATCCTCCTGTTCTGGATCCTCCACGCTTTTCTTCTGACTCGAGGTAGACTCGTGACCCACTTGGGCCTTTTCCGATCCATCGCCATCACCCTGCTCAGTACCAGATGATTCGAAAGGCCCATTTTCCTGCCTAGACCTTCGCTCCCACCCGCGCTCTTTCACCATAAAAAAAAATGATAGTTGTTAGTCTAACATATAATTCTGTTGTTCTTGATTCATTTATGTCATTTTATCATACTAATGAGATCACATTGTTTATGGAGGCTTTAAATGAAAACAAATATTCTTTCATTTCTTTAGGTATTTGATTATCACCTTTACCACTTTGTTGGATATTCTTATTTCACCATTCCATGATCATCACATGTTAAATATCTCTTATACGAAGTGGTTGTACATTTTTTTTCCTTTAATGATACATTGATTATAAGCACATTTCTTTCATAGGATCTATTTATAGATGATGTCATTATGTTTTCTTATGATTCTATTTGTGCTTGCCATATCTAGATTATGTTTCTTTATGTTGTATATATTATAATAAACTTAATTATGATCATATGGATTGTCATAGTGATTAGTACATTCCTAGTGATGATATACCTTCTAATATACCATGTAGAACAAGCATCAATGATATAATCATACTTCTTACTCATGGAAATATTGCATTTCATGATGTTCCCTTCCCGTGTCATGATGATCTTGTCCCAAAAATTAATATATTTAAATAATGATACATCCCTTCTCATATATGATGATATGATACATTATGTATCATCTTTTAAGATTAAATATGATATATTATGCACTGTCATTTAAGATTAAAGATGTACTTGTTGGTTTGGGATTACCTCTTTATGTTTTTGTCATTGTTATATTAATGTTAAAATGTAATAGTCTTTCATCATAAAATATTTTGTAAAAAAGAAAAAAGAAATGTTTTGATTGGCGTATAAGAGGTAACAACTTGTATGATTACTACATTATAGCAGAATTAATGAAAACTTCCAATCTGATTCACACCTACTAAAAATCCACGGACAACCAAGAAGCTAAAAACATGTGTAATGTCAGATAAGAACAAGACAACAATAACCAGGCATAATGAGAATGGAATAAAAAATGGCGTAGGATTGCCAGTGCCCTCTTTTCACGTGATTTCAGTAGAATTTCAAGACAATTATTTTCATACCATTATCATCACAACTGAATTTTAGAAGCTAAAGTTATGCCTTTTCTATCTATTCATTGGTATCAGGCAAATTTACCTCTAGCAATTCATCATTGGAAAATTCACAGCCATGACAAATTCACGTCAAGGAAAATTCACCACTAGAAATTCATGGTGAATTTTCCTGTGGTGAATTGTTGATGGTGAATTTTTTCGATGGTAAATTGCTGGCAGTGAATTTTCCTAGAGCCCTATTCACTAACAAAGCTAGTTTATTGAAATCATATATCTCTTTCACAGAATTGATGTTTCACAATATTACTGTTTTATAGATTTTGAATCACTAATATATTTGACTATAAAATCCGACGAAACTGTCTGACGAAATATGTAAAATTCGATGTTCGTCGGGTGCTTGTAAAATTTGATGTGTAATTTCCAATTTTTTGAAAGCTTATCCCCGACATTCATCAAAATTTTGATGAACTTGGGGTTCATCGAAATGTCGGCTATCATTTTCGTCAAATTTTCAACAAACATAAAAAATTAAAAAAAATCAAATTGTGGCCGACATAAAGAAAAGTGAGTTCGCACCTGATTTATTGCGACATTGTTTTTCTCTACTTGAGACAGTTTGTGGAGAACTAAGGACAATTTTCTAGGAAAAAATCAGAAAAAATTCACGAAGATATCTCCAGGTTGAGGGTAGTCATTGTCTTTTTGCAGAATTCAGTTGTGAAGTCAGATTTGTAGTTCTAGGTTTGAAAATCATATTTTAAAGCAACATCTCATTAGATTTCATTTTTAGAGGTTAAGGGTTTTGAGAATTTCATGTCCAAATTTTGTTGTGTGGAATCACCATAAGATCACGACCAAGGAACAAATTCTTGTGACTGTAATTATGTGATCCATAACTCTATTGGTCATGTGTCACAATTGTGCTATAACAAATATATGATGCATTCATGTGTGACCCAAGTTTAATGTGGCTATGTTGTGATAGAAATGGAGGCACTCATATAATGTAGTTAATTCATGTTGTATAATGTAGGTGTCAATCATTATTGGGTGCATTCAGGTTGTCTTAAGTGTAACAGGTTAGGATGTAATTATAGCATGATTGAAGAGTGATTACCTCTTGCTGCAATAAAGAGCCTATAACTCTGGTTGATATGCAGAGTGGTTGTGTTATATCAATTATGTAGTGCATTCGAGCACAACCCATGTTTAATGGGTTATTCTAGAGAGTGATCAATATTTTCTAAACCTTATGAATGTTATTTGACATATATTTGCATAATCTCAAATTCCTTCAGAGGATTTTAAATTACAATGTGTCTAGGGTTTAGAATGATTTCTTTTGGTAAAAATAAATAAATGGTGTATTTCCCTATGATTAGATAATGTGGAGATCTTCTAAATGCCCCAACACACTATCCTCTTTGGCATTGTATTCATTACTCTAGCTACTAGGGTTTGCATGTGACATCTTTAATATCTTCATGGTGTGGCTTTAAATAGATCTGAGTCTTTACTTTAATCCTTTTCATGGTAACCCTTAGTTCTATAATCCACCTTCAATCTCTTCTAAGAACCGTGTCTTAAGGTAGACTGCATAGTATGCATATAAAGCAATTCCTTCATACCTTCCATTGTTCCAAACCACCACTTACTGCCTTGCTTAAAATGTTTCCTCGATAAGCACAATAACATGTTTTAAAATCATGGTTGCCAGTGATTGACCATTAAGGTCACCACTTTCATCATGAAGATCTGTGAGATTTTCTTCAACCTCAAGGCATTAAGGAAGATAACATTGTGAATTGTTTGTTGTGTATGATTCAATTTTCTTGCACATTTCTGCTGTTAACTTCCTTTGGGCTGGGTGTGCATCCTGTTGCAATCTCAAACAACTCACTCGTCAGAAGATTCCTTTCATGAGCATCCTTATAAAATCAAAGTGTGCCCTATGGACTACCTACTTCTGAGGACTCATTGTTTCATGGTATTATAGTTCTTAAGATCCTTCAACCTTATTGACACTACTTCATAGTCCATAAGGTATTATTCACTATTCTCCCATCTTTGATGAGTCTCAAAACACTGCTCAAACATGCAATCCACTACTTCCATTATACAATATTAATGGATAAGAAGAAACATTGAACCTATGATTACCATTGTTACTTCATTTGGATAGTCATTCCTTGATTGCATTTGCCTTGTCTAACACTACCAAAAGCATTAGAAAAACCCTTAAGGTTAGCAAGGGGGTAAGGAAACTCACTGTTAAAATCTCCACTTTACTATGCAAGGTTTGAGCTTTTTTATCTTATCACTGCTTAGCCTATTTTTGTCTATCACATCTTAAGTGACTGCTATTCTTCTTATTGTAGATTGCATTTACAAATGTCACTAAGCTACATAGTGTGCTTGTTATTGGCTATAATCTTTAGATTGCAAGATTTTGTTATTACCTACAATGTCTCAATCTTTCTGGTATTGCAACCTCACTAATCCGCTATAGTTATTGTTTATGTTTCTATGGAGGCCTAGGGCTTTTACCCTAATCATGCTCTTACGAATGCTTTTGTTGTTTTTTATTAGGGCTCTCTCAATGTTGAGGGCCCTAGGGATAAGCTCATCATAAGAAGTGACACATTGCATCTTTAACTAAAAGGATAAATCCTTATTGACATTAACAATGGGGTAGGTGCACCAAGATGGTTCCCAAAAAGGGGGCTTATGTGGCCACTTTTTTTCTGAAATCAGGAAATGCTGACCTTGGACGTGAAATTGAGGATAGTTACACTCAAAATTTTGAGATGGAACAAAAACAAGGATCAAAGTGATCTGAGTCTAATTTCTAAACTACTAATTTATTTTTAAAATGGTTGAGATTAAGGAGTTCAACAGAGGGATGTACACAAATTGGTGTTGTTTTTGTTAGAAAAACATAACATAGCAACTCTTGTATGACCTGAGCATGGTGAACTTTTTTTAAGTATTTTAAAAATTGCTATAGTCAAAAGTTAGCTAACAACATTTACTTGATGCACAATTTTTCTGATAATTTTTTAATGAATATTTGATTTTTTACTAATTTTCTAAGTGGGTACTTTGTAAAAAGTAGAATTTTGGCCGTGCTCCCCCTACAAATTTTGGAAAGTAATAGATTTTTTTAAAACCATATTTTTTAAAATTTGTAGAATGGAGTCTAGTTTCCAAAAATATAATTTATTTGAAATTTCGGTGAATGCTTAATTTATAACGAAAAAAAAACCAAACACTGCTTTTTGATAAAAAATGGACATACAAAGAAAATAAATTATGGATGAAAGCCCTAACATTGTTAGAAAGTGAAAAAAATTATATCGTTGGAAAGCTAAGAGAGAACTTAACATTACCCATGTGTTTGATTTTTTTGATATTGAACCAAATGCAATCCTGATGGTGAGCACGAATCCGATTATGTGAAAAATTGTAGAATTTGCAAAAAACACGTCTTTGGTCGTTGGGAATGCCCTCCAAAACTTTGGGTTGGTATTCCAAGGAAAATACAAAAGTTAAGGCTCAGGGATTCCCAAAGAAAAATATAATGCGAGTGCGCTATAATGTGCTCGCGTTATTTATTAGTTTTCACTTTTTTGTTCTCCATGGAACATTTTTAGCAACAAATAACGTGCTCGCGTTATTTATTCCTTTAGTTAAATGCTACTTTTTTGAATGTTTGTTCATATGTTTGTATGTATATGTATGCTGGTGTGTCATGTATGTATGTATGTATGCATGCATGTATGTATGCCTATATGTATGTATTTATGCTTATGGGTGGGAGTGGGAGAGAGGGTGGGAGTGGGAGAGAGTGTGGAAGGGTGGGAGAGTGGGAGAGGGTGGTAGAGAGTGGGAGAGAGTGGGAGAGAGTGTGGGAGCGTGGGAGAGAGTGTGGGAGAGTAGGAGAAGGTGGAAGGGTGGAGGAGAGATTGGGAGAAGTGGGAGAGAGTGGAGAGGAGAATGTGGGAGAGGTGGGGGTGGGAGAAGGTGGTGAAGGGAGTGGGAGAGGAAGTGGGGAGAAGGTGGGAGTGGGAGAGGGGGGGGTGGAGTGGGGTGAGAGAGAGTGGGAGAGGGTGGGGAGAGGTGGGAGAGGGTGAGAGAGGGTGAGATGGGTTGGAATGGGTGTACACTATACATTTTAAAAAAAAATTAACTTTATTAGAATGTGAGCGTGTTATGAATAAATAGAGAGATGGCCATGGGAGAGAGGGTGGGAGAGGGTGGGAGTGCGTGGGAGAGGGTGGTAGAGAGGGTGGGAGAGAGTGGGAGAGTGTGGGAGAGAGTGGAAGAGTTAGAGAGCATGGGAGAGGGTGGGAGAGGGTTGGAGAGAGTTGGAGGTGGGAGAGGGTGGGAGATGGTGGGAGGGTGGGAGGTGTGGGAGAGGGTGGGAATGGGTGGGATGGAGTGGGAGAGAGTGGGTGGGAGAGAGTTGGAGGGGTGCAGAGAGAGGGCGGTAGAGAGTGGGAGAGAGTGGAAGAGGTGGGAGAGAGTGGGAGAGGGTGCGAGAGAGTGGGAGAGTGTGGGAGAGTTTGGGAGAGAGTGGAAGAATGTTGGAGAGGGTGGGAGAAGGTGGGAGAGAGTGGGAGATGGTAGGAGAAGGTGGGAGAGAGGGTGGGAGTGTTGGAACTGTAAAATTCTAAAATTTTACAAGTTTTTCATACCCATGAGTTTCTAAATGAGTCCTTACCATAGACACAAAAATCCTCTCTTCATAACATTTTTCCCATATTTTTCCATGTGGTCTCGTAGAATCCATCGAGTCATGAATATTTCACTATATAGTCCATATCGACAAGAGATGGTGAGGGTCTCCCCGATCCATAATGTTTTTTTTTGCTAATATACTTCTGTTGTAGGTTTATCGGAAAGACTTCAGAGATGTCACACCAATTAGAATTCATATGCAAACACCCATCGGCAGGACACAATTCATATCGGTGAGAAATCTTTCATCAGGATGAGTCATAGCGAAATCATATTGTCTTACCGATCGGTGCCTGAGCAAACATTTCAGCCAAACCAAAAGTCTTCTGAGTGAGGACATAGTGACGTATTGGCCAGACTAAAGGTTATCGGAATAAAGTCTTAGTGAATGCACCCAGTCTCGCCGACAAAGCATAAGGGGATTATATCAAATGACTCTCGGGATGAGGTTATGTAGTCTTTTCGACTCATATGTCTCACCGAAGTGTTTCATCGGCAAGAGAGTAAATATGTTTCATCGACTGGAAAACATACCACAGGGTGTATCTCGGTAAGACACAAAGTAAATTCTATGAAACCTCTCCCCGACTCCAAAAGTCATAGTGAAACATAAGATAAAGGGATATCTATTGGCAATACAGTGGTTATCGCTATATGTCATAGCGAGTCATTGTAGGTCATACCAATCAGAAAGCAAAGTGAACTTATCTTCGAGACAATAATTATCGAGGAGAGTCATATCAAACACATAAGAGTCCTATCGATCGGGATACAAAGGGTTACATCGACCAGACTTAAGCTGTCGGTGAAATGTCATGTAGCATCTGTTTGGTCTCACTAATACTGTTGAAGGTGTGTTCCATCATTGCCATCAGAATGAAGTCATGAAGTCTTACTGACTTCTATGTCACAGCGACAAACTTGGAGATACGTTCGGTGAGACTGGCTTCTTCGGCGAGAGCTATGTGAATCATATCGAATGAAGGTTCATCGGCAGGAAAATTGCTATGTCACGGCAATCAGAAAGTGAACTTAAGGAGATGTTTCAGTAAGACATGAAGTGAGTTGTGGGACATCTTGCCAACTCCATAAGTCACAACGATGGTTTTCATCGATGAGAGTTTTAGCTATATACTTGTGATTGAAGGAATAATCGTTGGTGAGACATTGAACATCAGTAAGATTGTGTAATGTCTTTGTGGGAGTCTGATGAACAGTTGTAAAGGCTAAAATGAAATAACTGTCTGGATGTGAATGTGAATGGACACGAATTTTCATCTGGCTGATATATAAAACCCATTTTTGACAGTAGCGAAGAGGAGAGATAGAGTAAAAAAAATACAGTAGGATACAATTTTTTTTGAGACTATGATGCATGATTAAAAAACAATGGAGATTTCAATTGAATTTCTGACATGTGATGACATTTTTCTAGTGTCAATTGTATGTTGTGCTCATTGAAAGTATTACTAAAGTTGTCTCCAAGATTGATGCTTTCTGGTTATTTAAATTGATGTAACAAGTTTATATTTAGTTTATCAGTGCACATTTGTTGTATTTGTGTGGTTGATTGATCGACTCTTTCAAGAAAAGATTGAATCCTTTTAATGGATCACAGTAATCAAGGAGATTCATCTAGATCATTAAGAAGAACTTGGTAGTCATAGTCTTGCATATTTATACAAGTTATAAACTAAAACATATGCCAAACAATTTGAGTTTCTGCCAAAACATTTTTATTCATTTAAGATTTCATTTGACTCTGCATACCCAATAAGGCACTAGTCTCTGCATTTTTATGATTTAGTTTATCCATTTTTTACATATGTTAACTGAACATATTAGGTTTTAATTTTAATGTTGTTATATAATTTATACCAAATTCCAGTTTTATTTGTCCACTCACATTTTCCATTGTGGGAAAAAAATTTCAAGAGAGATAAGCACAAGTCAAGTTTGCCTCACTCATATAGGTACACCCACCTAGGCCTGGAAGCACCTAAAGAGTAGAAGGTTCAATTCATTTGGCCTTGTCTTTTACCCTGAAACATTGTTAAAGCTTGGCAACCTTTCTGGTTCAAACCTGCGCTTTTGAGATCTAATAGGGAGAAGGTGGGAGAGGGTTGGAGAAGGTGGGAGAGGGTTGGAGAGGGTGGGAGAGGGTGGGAGAGGGTGTGAGAGGGTGAGAGAGGGTGGGAAAGGGTTGGAGAGGGTGGGAGAGAGTGGGAGAGAGTGGGAGAGAGTTGGTCAGCCCTCTCCCTCCTACTCCCTCTCTCCTTGTTAGGTCTCTCTCTATCTCAACCCTCTACCTCTTACCCCCTATCCCTCTGTTATGCATCTCTCTCTCAAACCTCTCCCTCCTACCCCTACTCCCTCTCTTAGGTCTCTCTCTCTCAACCCTATCCCTC